>JAWNPV010000688.1:0-10847 GCA_035078785.1 Collessia kirishimana
AAAGTATACTACACTACGTGAAACAACTACGGATGTACGCTAAGCTAGTGAAAAAAGGGAGCAAGGAGCGAGTAAACTTGCTGACTGCTGCTCGGTTGTCTGACTACTGGGGAGCTGCTATTGCCCGTGCTGAAGCTGCTGCTGCTGCTGCTGCCGCCTGCTTTGCAGAATTTTTGCGCGCGTTTTTGTCTCGCGACGAGTACAACCGAAGGACGAACAAACACAATCGGCAATTTGAAAGGAACTGAACACTGACGCGCCCACCACACAGGAGAGAAGCCGGCAAATACAAAAAGAAAAAGGCAGAAGCAACATTCAGCAAATCAGTTGGATTCAGCCACCACCGAAATGGACTTTCAAAGCGTTTTCTCTCTCCCTCTCTTTGAGCCGCCGCCAGCCAGAAGGGTTGTAAAGGGCGAGCTTACAACAAAATGTTATTGCCTATCCGCAGGCGTAAGAGGAAAAAAAAAACTGTTGCCGGATTAATGCGGCAGGATATGCCCAGAGTATTCAGTTAATGATAAGGCAGCCAGAGGAGGAAGCGGTGGGGGGCTGAATTATGCCTGCAGTAGCATCAGCAGCCACCACCACCAGCTTTGGCCAGGCACTCTGGGAATCAATAAAATTTTATGGCACACGTTGCTGGCTGCAGAGAGAAAGCCAGCAAGCAACAGCCAGAGAGTCAGAGAGAGAGAGAGGGAGGTTGGTTGGGTAGTAAAAATTGTTGCGCCTTGAACAGTGTCGGCAACAGCAGCGGGTCAAGTCAACTTCAAGTGTGAAATGCGGGCTCTGATAATGACATGAATGATGCCAGGCAGCAGCAGCTCAAGTGCTGGCAAACGACCCAACCAACTCAAGCCAACCAGTCAGCCAGGATTCAGTAAAGCAAACCTTGAATACACTTTCTTCACTCTGGCTAGACTAGATCTTGCCCACGTTATATAGTCAAATTAATTATTCAACAAGAGAAAAAGTAAAAAAATCTATAAATCAAAGCAGTGAACGCCAGATTGCCATATTCCCAGGCTAAAATCAGGACAAGAGGGTTGACTGAGCGGTGCAGCGGGCTTTAATAAATGTAGTTTAGTTCCACACACACACCAAGCACCACTCACTACCAACTGAGCTGCTGGCTTTTTGCACGCCTGTGCAGTGAGCTGCAACACGCATCTGACAGATGAACACCAGCCAGATGCAGATAGGGATACATAGAGCCCCGCATGGTTAGTTGCTTGCATATCCATTGCATGTCTGCCACACATTAGACGTGAAATTTAATTTCGACAATGTGTGTCCCCCACACCTCTCTCTCCATCAGCCTTGGGTTTTGTTTAATTTCATTTACAGCCTCAAATTACTCAGCCTCGTCAGAGCCACAACAAGTTAAACCGAACCGAAATGGAAACAGCAAAAGCCACACAGAAAAAGTCAAGTTAAATGAAAAATTCGCTCTGTCTTGGCTCTTGTGTTTCATTCCCATAACTATTGATTCGAAATTGAAAACAAAACAAGGCAGGCAGCAGGCGGCAGGCAAGTAATTGCAGAAACCCCCCCACTCAACCAACCAAGGGATTTAATTGCTTATTGATTTTAGCAACAATTTTTGTGGAACGTTCATGATGAATGATTTTCGCAGTCTGCGTCATATGAGAGGTGTTCATCACGACACACACACACACACACACTGAGGGAAACAGTCATCATAAAGATAAGCAAAGCTTGGCTAATTGCAGGTTACTGATTGCAAGATGTAGGCGGCTGGGCTGACTAGGCTGTTGGGTAGTTAGGGATTGACTGGAAAGTTTTTTTTTCTTTTCTTTTTATAATAGAGGTTGTGAGTTATTGCCAAGCACCTGTCAGGCAGTTGCCATTCAGCCACTGCCTGGAATAGAACTGGACTAATCAATTAACTCGATTAGAGAATGATAAGCAAGTCAAGTAGGCGGCTGCCTGTTGATATTAATGATCTATGAATGGTGGCCAGAGATAACTTTTTGCCTCAAGGTTAGGATATCTGAAGGGTTATTTAAAGATCTTTGCTGATCCTTAGTAGACTGTGAATTGCCCCTTGAAATATGCAGCGATATTTTGGAAGCACAAGAGCAAGTTCAACACTAGAAAGTTCTCCCAGCTCCACAAGCTGTTTCCCTGTGTGGTTTAAACCAAACGTCTTAGGATACCTTAGACTGAGTCATACTTCCATCAGTCAAGCACTTCAATAGACACTTGAATAAAACTGGTTCAGTTCTGAAAGTAAAAGCCCAGCTGCTCGATGTAGGTCTGGGTCCTTCAATTGTTCAGCTCTTGAATTGCTACTTTAGCATAATGAGCTCAGTTAAATGAAACGAGCATATTGAAATGGAAGGACAGAGGGGGAGAGAGAGGGTGAGACAGCAAGCACTGAACACTTAAAAGCAAAGCAAATCAAATTAAGGTTGACACAATTGGAAAACTGATTTCATTATAAAAACCCCAGGCAGGCTCAGCCTCAACCCCCTAACCAGACAGGCTCTGGTTAGCAGGACCCAAACTGCAACTATTCTGTCAACCCTCTTGAATTCACTCTAATGGAAGCTAATGATGGTCGAGTTAATCGAAAGTCTTAGCACCAACAACACACGCGCGTCCTTCAACGAAATGAATTAACTGTCTTCAAATTAAATTTAGAGTAACCAACGGGGCAACTCTGTGTTATAAATTACTCAAATGGTTTTTTTATTTTTTCAACGCAACCGTTGATGAATAACTGCGATTCACGAATGCTGGCTAAACGGCAAATTGTTGCTTGAATTATTCAGGCTGGCAGAAAGGTGGAAAAATTGAAATGTAAACTCCCGGCAGTTGAGAGTAGACGGCAAGTGCAACTCACTCAACTCACTACCTCTTACTCTCTATTTTTAAAACACTCTCTCCATGAAAGAGTTCAATCAAGACTGTTGGACTAACTAACAACTGGGCTAGCTGCTTATCAGCCAAGAGGCTTCTCAGCCGCCTTCAAACTTCAAGTTGCACCGACACAGATCTTAACAAGTGGAACCAACTGAAAGGTTAGACGCGAGAGACACAATTAATAGGAAAAAGATAAGATAAAAGCCTGTCTTTCTCCAGTTGACAACTGCAAATATTTCGAGTTGTGCAAAAAATGACAATAAAAAAAGTATAAAATACTTATGCAATGCAAAGACCTAGAGAAACAAAAACAAAAAAAAGAAAACGAAAGTTGGCCTAAAAGAATTGCAAATTCAAAATAAATTGGCGACTTGTTTACTGAACTGTGAATGCAGTAAATAGAAAAAAACAAAAAGGAAAACAAGAGTTTATGGCCACAGACAGTCCAAGTCTTGCCTTTGGTCATTGACCCACCTCAGACTGCAGTTGTAGCTGTGGTTGGTTGCCTGTGTGCAGCTCTTGGTTAATTGCATAAAGCTTCGACCGGCAGGTGGGAAGGGGGGGCATTCAAGAAATCAACAAATTGTCAGCATGTAATGTGAAATGCGAATTGCATTTTGCGCAAAATTGGCCAATGAAACACATGCGAATACTACGTGAGTCAAAAGCTAAAACCTCAAAGAGGAAATTGCCCAATTGACCATGGTCATATCGGATATGCCAGCCAGCAGCACACTTTCCATTTAGACCGCTAGACAATTATGAGCGGGCTGGTGGGTGTGACCAACGGTCATGTTAAATTCCGGTTTTCACATTTCACGAGCCAAAGGATCAGGCAGCGATAGGGGTACAAGGTTAAACAGGTTTAAATCACTTTGGTGAGTGAGTTTAAGAGAAAATTTTACAATATTTTCCATGGATACATTCACTTGGCCAGAGTCTGTGGCAATTTCCATAGATTCAATTGGTTGATATACCCTTGTCTGATCCATATTTCTTAGGCCATAAGCATTGCTCAATGGACAAAGTGAATCCATTCAGGCACATTAAATTAAATCAACTTCAGGCTTGGAAAACAAATAAACATTTTTTCGACTCATAAGTATATGTGAGTCTGAATGTAGGCAGGATGGATCCAAGGGTCCAGTAAACAGGCACCCGCATTTCATTTGTGGTCTTCTATCCTGGCATTCGTGCTCATAATTTAATTAAAATTCTTTTGGCAAAACGTCAAAGCAACTCACACTCAATTAGGCACCGCAAGCATATAGAATACATAAGGGGACAGCATCTCTACATACATGAACGATATGTATATAGAAAATATTTCGCTCATTGCCCGGATGTCGTTGATTTAAGTATTGTGCACTGGCTGGCTGGTTGGCTGTTGTCTGGGAAGACAATCAAGCCATTAAAACAGACGAGACAATGATGATGCTCTTCATTAGGCGTTTCACATATGCAAAAAATTCTTTTCTTTTTTGCTTTTTTAATTTCAAACTGTCCCACAGTTTGATTCTAGCAGTGACTCTCAAACCTTCAAGCTTTAACTGCTGCAGTTAACTTTCATTAGCTTGCATTCGACGAAAGCTAAAAGCTTTAAAGCCAAAGTCCTTTGTAAAACTTTTCATTGCATTGTCTGGCTTTCTTAAAAGCTTTCTCTCTCTCTGTCGCTAAGCTCTCCACATACAGTCGCGTCGCAAAAATGTGTTGACAGTTGCGAAATTGATTTGTTTATGTTTTGCCTGCTTGTTTGTGCTTTGTTTATTCCATCATTTCGTGTCTCTTGTTGCCAGTCAAGATGTTTATTTGTTTTTCTTTATTGATTGTGCAAAGTTTATGTGAGATGATCTGGTTCTTGATGCATGGCGTGGTGGTGGCAACGCCAACAATTTCCAATTTCCTGTCTAGCCAGGGAAAACCGCAAACTGAATCCGAGCATAAGCCAGCCCAACCCAACGCTCGGTCCGCACCCAAAGATTATGCAACCTGCAGCTACCTGCATTCGCGCTGCCTTTTGTTTGCGGTCGGGGCGTTACTTTGTTAACCAGGCAAATGGCTGGGAAATGGAAATAAGTTTTTCCTATATCATCAGCAGCGACTATTGTGTGACAACTTAATCGTGAGGCAGATGGCTAGCTTTGTTGTTTCCCCCTATTTGAATGTATTTTATTCTGTTTTCTCTAATTTTTTTTTTGTGCTTAGTTGACTCTTTTTATTTAGCTTTTTAATGGATTTCAATTGAATAATTAACAACAACGTGACAGAGCATTAGATGGAGGAGAGAAAAGAATGTTCGGTGGGCTTGGGGGGTGGCTGAGTGGGAAGCAACACAATTTGTACAACAAATTTGCGCTTTTTTTTTTTTTTGTTGTGTTATGTACGGAAAATAATAGAGCAGTCAGTCAATGTGGTAAATAGGAAAAACAAATCTATAGTTATGAGTGGAATTGGATGAAAACTTAATTTAAAACAGTTTGAGAAGCATTTCCCCCCTTTAGTATATTATAGATGCGCATTGATTTGAGTTGATAGACTTTTTCTATAACTAGAAAAACCTTAGAAAGTATTTAAATAAAAAAAAATCCAAATGGAAGAGGAAATTAATGCTTTTAAAGGATCAATTTTCTTATTATTCCAATGATATAACTTTTTATTAAAGTATCCAAAAAATTCTCTTTAAACCTTTTCAGTTTACCCAACTCACAGGGCTTTCAAAACTAGCATTGAACCAGGTCCACCTTGGTACCAGTACCAAATCGTTTTGATTGTTTAATTTAATATGCCTAGTTAACTTGTCATCAGGCATCTATAAAAATTTATATTTTAACATTTTTTTTAAGGTTTATTCGCTCTATATACAATCCCACATGGATATTCATATACAATAGCATATGCATGCCTGTGGGGTATTAAAGCTTCCCTAACTAATAGCTACCTTAACTCGTATTTTATATACATATCACTGTGTGTGTGTGCGTGTGTGTGACTTTGTTTTGTTTATACCGCGGCAAGGGGCTGTATTTTTAGCAGCCGGCATTATATCAAATAAAATAAAAAATCCCAAGAATCGCACAATAGCGCCTTTGGCTGGTCTCTAAATTTAGCAAAGTTATACGATAGTTTGTGTGGAGGGGGTTGGTTTGCTTAGGTAGGAAGCGCACAGCCAACCAGGCCAATAGCTTTCAAACTGTAATGCATTATGTAATTGCCATAAATCACAACAAGCTGCGTGAGTTTTCTCTATGAGTAATTAATGAAAGTTTTTGTAGATACAATATCTACAAGCGATAACAGCCAACAGCGCACTGACTGATTATGCAATCTAGACCACAGTGAGGCAGGCAGACCGTTCGGTCTTTCCCTGGCATTGACCGCGAATATTTTGAAATTCAAACTGGCAGAAGGTGAGGAAGAATTGTTTAGACAAGTTAAAGTATTTATAGACAAGTTCAGGGCAAAAGCCCAACAGACAGACAGCGAAGACCCGCAAGTGTCAATTCACTGCAGCCGTTTGCATTGAGGTGGTTGGTTGGATACGGTTCGTATGGCCAAATGAACGACCTTAAACCCAAGTAACTGCATGAAATGCATTTTGGCAGACTGATTGCATCCGATTTTGCTGACTGCATTGGCTTTTTCTGGTTCATTGGCTTTTTGGCCGCAAAAAGTACGAATTGCACAACAGACAAGCGCCGCACAAGAGAGACAGAAGGGCGGAGGAAGAGCTAGAGACAGCAATAGAGTGAGAGAAAAAAACAAGTTTTTATTAAACTTGAGCTTAAATTGCATTTGGCTTTGCCGATTTGCCGGTAACCGGTTTTCAAATTGCATTTCTGATGCAAAAAATCGCATTTGGCGATGATTCAACTGCAAGAATCGTATTATTATTTATAGTCACACAAACACATGCTGCAAGCACTAACACACACAGGGAAATCTTTTCTAAAGAAACTTCTTCAACATCTCTTAGGTTAGCTTGAAAAATGCCTTAAAAAATATTTCAAAAATTTCTTAAAGCTCACACCGCACTCTGAGAATTCAAAATTTAAGTAGAAAAATATTTTTTCAACTTAATTCGAAAACTGAATTATTAAAATTGCACATCAGCTAGTTATGACTATGAATATTGCACAGATAATTTCTTGGTATTTTTTGTTTTGGAGAACGGCTCACCTTTGCAACCGTAGAATTCAACGTCCAACGTTACAATGATCAGAAAATATTGTTCTTTGCCTGAGTTCGACTCGATTTGGCGGCGCTGCAGTTAGTTTCGTTGCCATACAGGCGGCAGCAAGGCAGGCAGGCACACGCAAAGGCGCAGGCAGCGACGACGAAGTTCAGTCGGCATCAGCCGGCTGCGAGGCGAAAGCCATATCCAAAAGCCCAAAGCAGCGCCGCAGCACCCTTCGTCTTTCACTTTCAAACTAACAGCCAGACAGAGAGGGAGCGTTGCTAGCTACACACACACACACACACGTACAATGCTATAGTATGTGTCTGCGAAGCTCGTCTCCTGCTTCGGCCACGCTGCTGTGCATTAATGTCCATGTGTGTGTGTGTGTGTGTAGTTGTAGGCGCGCTGCCAATTGACGTAGGACGTGACGTATGGGGGAGACGGACAAAAGTAAGCAACAACAAGAATTCAAAAGCTCTTTTGAAGCGGGCAGAATTAAAGCTTTGTCACACTGTGCAGTAAATTTGTTGTTGGCTTTGGCCAGCAGTGGAAAAAAGGAAAGTGTTTGAAAAATCGCAAACAGCTAGAAAATGCATTTTATTCAAGAGTCGGAGGGAGATAGACACACAATGCTATCATACACACACATGCAGGCCGGCGCATGCCTACATATAGGGGCTTCTGCTGCGGCTATGGCCGCCCGCTCGCTGCTACTGCCAACTGCAGAGGGATTATATGAACAAACACAAACATACATGTTGGCTACATGCATACAAATACAAAAACGTTGCTTAATTGCTAAGGCAATCGTCAAAGAGCAAGCAGCAGCAACAGCACACAAGTTCGTAATTTAAAAAGCAGTTGAGAATTTCAACGATAACTAACTGCTGCTGTGTGTGGCTGAAGCTGGAAGCTCTTTTTCTGACTGCATGAATGAAAATGGACAATCAAAATGAATCAAGATTTATGCTGCGCTTGAGAACGGTAAATATTTGCCGTGATTCAACACGTTGCAAACAAAGTAAACTAAGTTGAGTGGCGGTCTGTATGTGACAAGGAAGCAAGACGCCTGCCAAATACTTATACTAGTCGAGCGTTAAACTATCTGGTTTTGTGTGGCGTGAGGCTGAAAATATGCACGAAACCTATCTGCCCTGCCCAGAGTCTAATAAATTTCATTTTAATACACAACATGTGTGTGTCGGTGTCGGTGCGAATGTGTCTAGCAGAAACATTTTGGTACTAATACCAAGCACATTAAATTAAAACAAATTCAAAAGAAAACATTATAATGATGCATAGAGGAATTAATATCATTAGAAATAAAGGAAGAGTTCTTTGGTGGATTTTATTTAGAAATTCTTCTCATTAAGGTTGCCATGTATTTGTTCAACATGTGTAATATTTTGTAGCTATTACATCCTTGTTGGCTTTGAAAATTATATTTTGTTGTTATTTAATGTATTATTTATTCCTAGATCTACAACCAACTAATTTGTGTAAAGTATCACAGACTTTTTGACCTTCTTATCAGACTTCTTGCTCACCTAGACCATAAGTCCCTAAATGATTGAACTCAGAAGACATCTCTGTTCCAACATGGAAAATATTTCATAAAGAAAATTAAAAAATTCCTTAAAAAATCAATGAAGAATCTCGAAATTGTTTAAAGAAGGTAGGAAACTGATCTTATTAAGCCAAATCCAATAGATTTTAGGTCTATGAAGACCATTCAATAGAGCAAAAAGTATTTTTTAATGAGTGCCAAGGCTGAAGGGATTAAATGGGGTTTAAAATCAGGATTACTAGAGAAAACAGGAGGAAAATACCCACAATAGCCTTTAGTATAAACTTGAACTTGATTTTGAAATTGTAAAACACAGCATACACAGTCCGACAAACAACCTACTATATACATCCATCATATATGTATAGGATATATGTTCTGTACATAGGTAGCAGCAGGTTGATTTTTCATATATCGAATTGTACATATTCATTTGTTATTTGAACAAAAATGAAAATATTTGAACAGTTGCCAAAAGATATTTTATGCAACGCACACGGCAAAGAACGAGCTTTATATATAGGAGATTATATATGTGTAGATCTGTCTCTATGTACCTAAATTCTAATGTCTATATGTTTATCTTATTTTTCGAAAAGCAACTTTTGCTTTTTTCCCCAACAGCATTTGATAATTCATAAATTATATTATAAAAAAAAAAGAGAAAAATACGTAGAAAATTGCTGTTTGAATTTTTGCTTAGTTGACATTTCCATTGGCAATGTCAAGCGGCGATGGGAGTGAGACCGACGCAGGCAACTCAATCCTGCCACAGGAAATGGCTTTACATAATCAAAAACAGACTGTTGGCTGCTGCCCTTTTGCCATTGCGTCAGTTTTCCACAATTTCAATTTACTTTTGCCGGGGCCTTTCGTTTTCAATTGCTGTCATTGTCGAATGACGCAGAGATTACATAAAACATTTTGCAACACTCAGCAGAAGCCGACAGGAGCAGCCCAGGCTCAAGCTAGTTGTTGTCAAACTGTTGGCTTCTCCCTGATGCCTTTTGAGGGGGCTGGTACTTGCTTGTTCAACGCCACAGCTAGAACAATGCAAAACAATCCAAGCGAACGAACGAATGGGGAGAGGAATATACTATAAGGGTTTAACCTTGAGAATCTTGTTGTCAACAGTCGCCATTGAAAATTTGTACTATATATGCACTGGTAGTTGAGAAAGCACTTAGCAAGCAGGCGAGAAGCATTTACATCAAAGCTGATGGGGATGCATTTACATGGACATGTCTACCTATCATATCTCTGGATTAAATGCAAGTCGGCAGAGTGCTGGCACTTGATAAGTTTATAATCCACCCATGGTCTAAGCCTTTTAGATTAACCCTAGGGATTTAGATGATTAGATTTATCAATATATAATAGAAAAAAAAATAAACGAAATTAAAGCCAAAAGGAATCTTTAATTCAAAAGGTGTAAGAACAACAACTGAACTGTAATTACCTGGAATAGAATTAAATTTTATCTTGTAATTGCAGTTTTTAGTTAGACAGTTTACAGTTGAATGGCAATAAATCGTGAAATGTTTACACTCACTGCTCAGTGAGGGCGTGAAAAATCTACGTCAACAGAAAACCAGCAACTTGAACTTCTCCCAGTTTTTGTTTCCAAAACATTACATAACACCGTACGGACCGACCAAGCGACCTCCAATTGCTTTCATTTTGTATACACAGTGAGTTTGTAAACATATATTGAAGCATTTAGTCATTGACTGATTGTATTGGACTGGCAGCAGTAGGGGCAGCGCCAACAATCGCAAACTATTTGCAATACAATTTGAGCTGCTAATTTGTAGCTGCTGCTGCTGCCTTTGGAAAGTAGCTAATGCCGAAAATTTTTACGTAAAACATTTGAAATATGCATTATTAATTAGTTTAATTTACAGTTAGCGAAGCCAAACCAGGCCGCAAGTCTTTTCCGACTCAAAGAGTCAATTGGCTGTGAAATTATTTTATAGAATTTGCAATGAGAATTTTCATCAGATCAGATCAGATCAGTAGCTAAGGCAAGAGATTTCCTTAGAGTGGATACCACACCACCCATCTATAAGTTAGTTGGTAATACTACCTGCTAAAAGCTCTGCGCGTTTGTATTTGTTGTTCTTTCCCTTTGTTTGTCAAACAATATTTTGGCAAGACATCAAAAGACAGAGGCGACGCTTGCCAAAATCAATTTTTGCCAAGAAATCACACAAA
>JAWNPV010000689.1:0-15586 GCA_035078785.1 Collessia kirishimana
ATATAGCGCTCCCCCATGTATTACCCATCAAATTCTTATTTAAAAATTAAAACTAAAAAATAAATAAAATAAAACAAAAACCATCAGAAGTAGGTCGAATTATTTGTGGTGTCGTCAGTGGTCTCCTTGTCAAGCTAGTCAAACAGCTGATATAAAGTGGAGAAGTACAGCCAGCTGTGGACTATCCATCAGCTTTGTTGATATAAAATGGAGCAGCATAGCCAGCTGTACGACATGTAAAAGGTGGAGGCAACTCCCGAGCTCTGCTGGGCCTCAGTTAATTCATAAAAACTCAAACGTCTAACAGAGGCCGGTCGGCCCTGTTACCGCGCTGTTCTCTTCAGGATAAAGCGGCAATTCAAGTAGCCGAAATGCCCCTTACGACGACCCAACTGTTCCCACTATAGCGGCGGGGTAAAAAACTCAAACCAGTATCCCCTCCACGAAGCACAATAAGGGGAAAGCTATACTGTGTCAATATCGTCGAGTCCAGAACTCGTAAACCAAAAGCCGTAAAAATTTTCATTTTATAATTTTAAATCAAAGCGAAGTGTGCCTAGCGGCAGCCATAAGTTTTTTTTATTATGTCACGAGCTTATTAAATTTTTAGCTCTAAAAGTGAATAAAAGTTTTACTATCGAAAGTTTTTACTATCAAAAATAGGAAAATGTTTTAGACACTTAAGCCTGCCGCTAGGTACCAAATAGAAGAACTTTTATTATTTAAATTTCCTAAAATTTAATTTAATAAATTTAATTTTTTTTTTTATTAAATATTTTTAAATATTTTTTAAATATAGGAAAAAATTTTTTATTTAAACAATTAGCGGACCGAAGAATGTTGTTTACCGTTAAGGAGAAAGTCAAGTGTTCTCAGCCGCCCACACGCGGATACACGCATAGACACACACACACATAAGCAAAGCGGCTACCCAGTGGCGCATACGCCCCTGACAGCATCAATTACCGATTGATTACTTTGTATATAGAAATAAAAATTTTTTTTTTAATGATTAAGATGCCATTAAGAAGCTATTTAGTGGCGCCAGCTACGCTCAGAAGCTTTTGCTATTAAAATAAAAATAAAAATCCAGATACTAAGGCTAAACGATAAATAAATTAATTAATAAGAAATAAATCAATAATATTAATAATAATTATTAAGAAAAGCAAGACAAAGCAGATAAAAATCTAAAAATTATTTACAAGTAAGTTAATTAAAAAACCTTATCTAAGCAGAAAAAATCCCCACCCAAGAGGAACACTTTTTAGTGAATTTAATAGGGAAATTTTCCCAGCTTTCTTTTTGCTGTTAATAATTTTTTTGATTAAGTCAACCGGTAAAGAGATTTTTACGATTTAAGAAAGAAGAACGCTGTATGCTGTGGTTGGGACTTCATTCGCCACTGGGTGGCTGAAAAAAAACACAGAAAAAGAAGGGGAAATACTGGGAACATTTCAAAATACGGGGAAAAGCAAAAACTCTACCCATTTTTCTAATTAAATATGTAATGCAAAGAGACAGAGAGAGACAGAGAGAAAGAGAGAGAGAAAGAGCAAGTGGCCTCGTGCTTTAGTAGGTGTGGGAGGGTAGACGTGTGCGTGTATGTGTTGGTGTGTGTGGTATTTTAGTGTTAATGTTAAACCTTAAAGGAAAAATCTTAAATCTGAACTCCGAAAGGCAAAAATAAATTCCAGGCAGCCCGTCACCTAGCCAAAGTGGATTGTTTTGCTTAAAGTTTTCTAAAAAAAAAAATTTTTCCTGTTTGATTTGTCACAGCGACAGCGACAGGCGGAGAGACAAAACGGACAGCCAGCCGGCAGCAGTCAACAGGTGCACACACACACACACACACACACACACAGACACACACGCACACACAATGAGGCGAAACTTTTTCTGTTGCCTTATGACAGGCGCAGGCACCTTTGATTGCCCTTTTTTTTTCCTTCTTTCAGCTGATTTTCTTGTCTTTAGTTCTGGGAAAATTATATTCAAGGCAGCTGACTTTAATGTTTCACTTGTTGTGCGTGTGTGTGTGTGTGTGTGTGTGTGACCGGCAGCTCTAATTTCCATATGGAAGCCGCTTGGTTTCTCATAACCTGTCAACCGTCAGAGATTTTTTATACTTAAAGCTTCAGTTTTTCTGTTTTTTTTTTCCTCTTTTTTTATATTTTCATTTTTAATTTCCGTGTGCGACAAATCAGTTGGAAAATACTCAAGAGTTGATCGACAGGCCACATACCCTGGCAGACATGGATAAATGCTTTGAATGGCCTCGTAACAATACCATTATACATGGCTGGTTATGCAGGAAGACCAGGAGGTAGGGAGAATAAATTTCCAAGACCTTTGGCTGCCTCATTAAAGCTGATTAAATAAATTTAATTAAACCAACAATAATTTAATTAAAATTCTAATAAAAATGGCCAACAAAAAAGGAGTGAAAAGCTGTCTTGATGCTGTAGAAAAATAAAAAAAAAATGGGAAAAAAGGTAAAGAAAAAAGCAGAGAGTTTCATGGTGAATCCCACCCTGCACCGGAAGTGGATTTTTGAGCGGAAATAATTTTGCCACATGCTGGAAAACAAAAGGGGAGGGGGGCTGGTTGGCTGTCAGATGAAAAAATTCTTAACGGCAGCACAAAACGACGAAGAAAATGCCGCAAACTTTGATCGGCCCAAGTATGTTGGAGTTTATTTTACCGTTTTTTCTCCCTTTGAGAAATATTTCTTCCAGAAGTTTGTTTAGAACTTAAATTTGCCATTGGTGGGGAGGGGGGCTGCTGCTGCTGCTTCTGCATTGCTTTGCCCAAGGACACTTGAAGAAAACTGTTCCCTGTCTAGCTGCCAAGGTATTGAGGCTTCCACTTCTGATTGTTGGACGGCTTTAACGCCTTTACGATTCAACTGGATTATTTTTGACGTCCATTTTCTATGTTTGAATAGCAGCAGCAGCAGCAGCAGGTGACTCTGTTCCCACAACAATTGCCCGTTGGCTTCACATCTATAATGTGTGGTTGTGTCCGGGCAACGCATCACTTAGCAGTAAGTGCAGCTGAAACCACCTGATGGCAGTCGCTGGCCGAGGACCGAAGGGGTCCGCCACGGGCTCTGGCCACTGCTCATTGCCCATTCAGTGTTAATTCAATTTAGTTTACACTTCAGCGGCTTTCAGCTCACAGTTCTCAGTTCTCCTTGGCTTTGCCAGGACCCACGACGCACTTAAATATTGTCAGCTTACGCACTTTATGCACATTTCCTTCGTCCTTCGTCCTTTGTGCTGTGTCTCTCTCTGTTGTCGTCACCTTGGCTGGGCTAAGAATGCCTTACGCCTACACATAGGCAGTGAAACTTTCACTTTGGGTTTGGCGCCTTTGTCACGCGTGTGTGTCGCGCTTAAAAGTATGCAAGAGAAAAAAGTTGCGCCTGCCAATATATGAAAGACAGATTTTTATCCTCCAGCTACATGGAAGCTGCGATACCCTAAGCGAAGACTTTAAAACACCTCGAAAGAGGTGGCTGCAACCTCATGATACAGTCAGTAGGGTGGAAATGCCTAGCGGCAGGCCTAACTACTTGAATAAACTAATCATTCCAGGGCAATTGGAGTTCGTTGAACGCCCCGAGTCTTCACCTAATGCCTGATCAACTCATCCAAACCATGTTGAGTGTCTAAAATGGTTGGCAAATGGATGCTGCTTGCCTGGCTGGCTGGCTGGTTGGTTGGTTATGCTGGCAAGTTGTTGAAAATTTGTCGTAAATATTAAAAAGGAGAGAAAATTTTTCATACGTTTATGCAAATTCACTTTCAACAACTTTACTTCCTGTTGCTGTGAATGTTGTGTTGTTGCCATTGTAATGACAAGGCAACACCTTGTTACGTTGCTAGCGGTTGCCTCCTGCTAGCCACTTAGCTCAGGCCTGGCTGCCTGTCTGTCTGGCTGTCGCATTTTATATGAAAATTTATTAAGTTGAAATTACATTACAAATAATTTTCATATTATTGTAACGCACACACACACACACAGAGAGCCAGGCAGACACACAGGCGCACAAACAGACATGTGAGGCTCAAATATTTGCGTTGCGTTATAATATTTATGTAAATATGCAACTGTTGCGAGCTGCTGCCAGCTATGAGCTGTCATTCAAGCTTCTCCAGCTCCTCCAGCTTCTCCTCCTTGGGTCCCAGCATTCGCTTATTTATTCATTTGCATAAAATGTTTTAATAAAGATTTTGATTTACTTTTGTTTTGTTTGGCCCCCCCCCCCTTGCGTGGCTGTCTGTGTCTCTATTTGTCTCCCTGTCCTAGGAAAGATCTATGTATTTGTAATTGGCCACACACACACACACACACGTCCACCCGCACACATTCAATTTGTAAGCTAAACTCTAAGGCAGGCTTTGCAGCTTACATGTCCAAGACAGCAAGGCTCCAGGCTTTATAACGCACACAAAGTAGTCTAAAAAGCAAGTTGGCAGCCCTTGACAGAGAGAGAGAGAGAGAGAGAGAGAGAGAAAGAGGAAGACACATGAAGGCTATATGAGCTTCAGCACCGTGTAGAACCGTCTTCTGCTTGAGTTGGGTCAAGTAAAAAGGTTTATTGCTGGGCTTCGTTGATTTAACCTAGACAGCTATGCTCTGGCCTTACCAACACACAGAAAAAAGCCTGCAAATCAAGTTGACAGAGACACATGAAGGCTATATGAGCTTCAGCACCGCGTAGAACTGCCTTCTGCTTGAGTTTGGGGGCTTCCTGCTGGGCTTTGTTGAATTAACCTGGACAGCTAAGCTTCAGACTTGCCAACGCACACAAAGTAGTCTAAAAAGCAAGTTGGCAGCCCCTGCCAGAGACACCTGAGCACCGTGTTAAACAGTCTTCCTCTAGAGCTTGGTCAAGTAAAGCGTTTGCCTGCTGGGCTACGTTGATGTTCCCAAAATTTTCCAGGTCATGTGAGTGCGTCTCTCGCTCTCTCGTTCGTTAATTGAACCCTGGTGGTCATTGAAGCAATGTGATCGTCTGATTCAACAACACATCGCATCGATATATCATTAAGGCAAATTGGTTGGCGGGCAATTAGCGCTGCCATTAAAACGGTTGAAAGTTTCGTTTGATTTTGCTTTGTGGAGGCAACGTCGACTGCATTGTTTACGCGACGTTTTATGTCCATGTTTCATTGGCCGAGGTTTTGTATATCAAGTGATTTGGTCTACTTAATGGTCTACTTAATAGCTGGATGCCAACATCCAGTGGCCGCTTAATGAAAATTAAATCCCTCAATAAAGTATAATGCAGCGGTCGTAAGTTTTTTCATTTTGCCTCATTGCTCGCTTCAAAAATAGCCGGGGGGGAAATAAATTTCAAGATGACAATGCCCAGTTCGGTGTTGTAACGCACATGTTTACACAGATTACCACACACGCACACACACAATTAAACCAGCTGCAGCTCGGTCATGTCAACTGTACCGGACTGTTGTGGACCGGACTGTACTGTACTGACCTGCTCGACTGCATAATAATATGGGGCAATGCAACATGTTTATTAAGTGTTCACATTTACATTTACATTTACAATCACATTGACTTTCGTATCCATGTTTGTTTGTGTTGAGTTTCCTCTGCACTGTGTGCGCTGTGTGCGCTGTTTGCCTGCCCCTGGTCAGATAGGCTGCTCTTTATGAGCTTCTGTCTCTACGCTTTCACTCATTGTAATTAAAATGCTTAATTTGCTGTCAATACACACACACACACAGGCACACACACACTGACAGATTGTTGGCCTCTCAACAGCACACAATTAACGCTGCTGCTATATTGAAATGGTCGTGCAAACATTGCGCCTCGTGCTATGCAACAGTATTTTCCATAGCTCACTTCACTCCAGTTTATTTGCCAATGAAACGTAATGAAATTTTCATTTTTCTCGTAATGAAACCCATGGCTTTGCCTATTTAAATTCCTTTCATGAGGTTTTCTTTTCCTTTTTTTTTTTCGTTTGTTTTTTCCCCCAAAATAACTGTGGAAAACGTCTCTCGTTGACTGTTTATCCTCTTAACGTTGCTCTCAAGCTCCCTCTGTGTGTGTGTGTGTGTCCTAGATACTCTTTAGTGGCAACTAGCTACTGCAGTACTTGGCCCACTTTATCGTTCTACTTCAAAGGTTGCTACACTTTTAATTGGTTTTCGTTGCGACAGCAGTTACGTTCGCCATTTACCACTTTCATTCGCCTCCCAAGTAATGACACGTTGGCCATGATTGCCAATGAGTTAGTGAGTCGGTAAATGGTCTTAATGCCTTAACTGTTGTGTTGTAAACACCTGCACCTTTGAAGGCTTTGATTAAATAGGTTTCGGTTGGTTTAAAGCTGCTTCTGGGGTCCCACGAGCGTCGACATAGTGTGTCTACATTGGGGATCCTTCAACTGGATCTTCTTCCAATTTACATCCCGAATAATCATTTATCCCCTGTGTGATACAACAGCGTGTGTCGTTTTCTTGCTTCTCACTATCAATAGATCTCATACGCAATGACCTACAAGTCAAATCACAATAACCAGCTACGTTTGAAAGGAGAACACAACACAAGGACAAATGCAATATGGGTGGCCGCTGTTGTAAGAGCGCCAAGCGCAAACGAAAGACTAAGGAAGGAAGGACGAAGGAAGACAGGAAGAAAAGATCCTGCGGATCGATATTCCGCAGGGTGTTAGGTTGGCCGGCCTACCTGGTGGACATCATGTCAATGAAGACGGAGCTTATACGCTACAGCAGTGTGGCAGAGTCCAGGCGGGTCATCATCGAGTTCTGCATCTACGTGATCTTTCTCACCTTGGCCACCATAGGTAAGCAGTAAGTAGGTTTGCTTATCCACGCTCTGTCTGTCTGTCTGCCCTTTAGTGACCACCTCATCGTCGTACGTCACCATGTTCGACTCCAATCATGCCATGAGCAACCTGTTGAGTACCCATGACTTTGAGCTCAGTTCGAGACAGAAACTGAGGTTCAGGGACATCCACAACGAGGCCATCATGTGGGTGTACTACGAAGAGTCATTTTTGAAGTTTCTGTCATGGGGCGACTTCAAGAACAGCACCGATGCGGCGGCCCTGCATTTGTACGGGAATCATACGGATGCGTTCTCCGAGGTGGGCATCCAGGTGGAGGAACGCACCACCCTGCATGCCAATGTCCTGCTGGGACCACCGCGTATACGTCAGATACGTGTGAAGAAGGGTGGCTGCAAGCGAAATCCCATTTTCGAGCCGTATCTGCCCGAGTGCTATGCCTCGTACAGCTGGAGCAACGAGGATCAAAGTCCCCACAAGAATCTCACTTGGCAAACTGCCAGCGCCCATTCGACCACGTTCCTGTGGACCGAAATCGAGTGCTACAAGGGTGCCGGCTTCATAGTCGACTTGACCTACAATGAAACCCAGAATAAGATGATGAGATACCAGTTGCCGCTCAGCGAATGGATCGATCGCGGCACCCGCTTAGTGATCTTTGAATTCTGCGCCCTTCATGTGCACACCAACCTACTGCAGAGCGTCAAGTGGGTAGTTCCTGCCCTTAACCAACTGATCTCTCTTCCATATCCCCTCTCAGACTCCTCTTTGAAATACCGCCCACGGGTGGCATCTATGCGAGTGCCCAGTACCATGTGCTACGTCGCGAAACCTTCTTTAATGATCCAAGCTGGTTCTTTACCAGCTGCGTGTTTCTCTTCTACTTCCTCGTGGTCATGGGCACGTACAATGAGGCGAAATTCATATGGCGCCATGGATTCAACAAGTATCGTCGCGATATCATCAACATCATGGACTTTCTGCTGCTAACGGTGAGCTCCCAACTCAACTACCAACCCCTTAATCCTCTCCAAGTGCTGCCCTCCAGTTGTCCTACTTGATGTTTGCCTACCACATCTGGCAATACTTCTACGTGGAGCGGCGCATCATGAGACACATCAGGAACAACTCCGACTACAGGAGCCTCGACTGGCCTTGTGCCTGGAGTATGCACAACAATAATGTTGCCGCCCTGTTGATATTTCTCGCCTGGATCCGCAGCCTCAACTACATGGTCTTCAATCGCACCATGGTGGTCTTTGTCAATGTCCTGAAAGCGGTAAGTTGATCAAACACCCAGGGCCATAGATGTTCAACCTCCAGCTACCCTGTGTTGGCAGTGCTCCAGCGAGCTCCTGGGCTTCCTGTTCCTTTTCATAGCCGTCTTTGTGGCCTATGCCCAGTGCGGCATGGTGCTCTTCGGTGCCCATCATCGCTATTTTCGCGACTATCTGTCCTCCATTTTGACCATGGTGCGCTGGATACTCTGCGACTTTGACTATACGCGGATGAAGAATAACCAATCATTGCTGGGCTCCACCTATTGCCTGTCCTATATCCTGACCGTCTTTGTCATCCTGCTGCATGTCTTTTTGGCCATCATCAATGTAACCTACGATACTGTCAAGAAGGAGCTGCGCACACGACCTGCTAAGCTGCTCTTCACCCTGAAACTGATCTTAAACGAGTTCATCGATATGCTCTACGCTCTAGTCAGGAGAAGAAGGAGACGGAGGGGTCTTAAGCGTGCTGTCGATGAGGAGAACATGGAGGACTATGTGGAGGGCGATCGAGTTGCTCGCGAGGCTGCCACCTTGGCAGAACAGCGTCAGCAAGCCAAGTGAGTAGGCAATAAATTTCTCACCTGGGTGAACCTTTGATCGTGATCTTCTACAGAAACGAGTCCATTGTGGAGCCCCATGTGTATCTACCCCAGAGTATACGTCGGTGAGTACTGGACATAGACATGACTGCTTAGCCTTTGTGGGTCTCAATTTGCATCTGCCAGGGTGGAGAACTATATGACCGTCTTCGATGAGATTATTGGCAATCTAAAGACTGCGGTTGAGAGGTACGAAGATGATCTGCTGGCCCGCAAGGATCTGCCGGCTGTGAACCGAGAACAGGAGGACCTAAAGTCCCGAGCCGCTGCCCTGGCCAGGCGCCTGAAACGTGAGCAGGGCAAGGACTATGTGGAGGAGGATGCCAAAGAGCAGAAGAAGCAAAAGAACAAAGCCAAAGTCTCAGCCAAGGGCAGGAAATGGAAACAGTCACGCATGAGCACGGACTGAAGGGCAGGGCCAAGAGCATTGATTAACCTGCTGGGTCTGCCTGCCCCACAACCGATATCTGTTATCCGATTAGCTTTATAGCATTCGCACTCATCAGCATTTGCAAGACAAAACACAACCACAAATGGCAGAAACAGTAGAAACATTAAATTACAATACAAATTACGTTTTGCTTGACAGACCAAAGAGCCAAGCAGCTACCCCAGCGGTCGAGGAGGGTCGACTATGTCATATGCTGTACGAGTGCTAGATGCGCTTGATTTTTGTTAATTATATTTGTGACATTTGTTTAACTGATACGACAAACAAACAGAGAGATTTTGCCCAAGGAAGTCCACTGGGCTTGGCTAAATGTTCAATATACCCTTGCAGCTGTGTAGAGAGGGAGTGACAGGGTCGTCGGTGTAACTGCCTCCTGCTGTGATTGATGCCAACCATTTCAGCTGGCAGTGCAAGTTACCTTCGTTTGTGGCAAGCGCAGGCAACGTCCTGATTATGTCCGACCATATTGTTCCCTCTCCTCTCCTCTCTTTCTGTGTCTGTTGTTGTGCCCTGGCCATTGTGGCAAGTGGTGCAGTGTGGCTCCTCATTATGCAATCCATAAATTACCTTGGACAATGGCCACAAACAGGCCGTGGTGTTGGTGGTGGGGGAGTAGCTGGCACAAAGGTGGCATCTACTTATGTGCCATCCACATGCAGCCAGGCGATGCCACACTTTGTGGCAATTCCATTAGATGATATAGTCATGTGCATGTGCCTTGGACTGCACTTGAGGGATAAGACCTGAGCACCCGCAGACAGGCGATAAGGCATCCCCCACCCTCGGGGCCCCGGGTGGTCAGTCAACTGGGCTGCCCCAAAAGGCAGCTCAGATGGCGCAGCTTGCCCGTTTACACAGACAGTGACTTGCAAAGCTTTCAAAGCAAAGTTAAATTGTTGAAAGTCATAAGCCAGTGTCTGTCTGTTCGTCTGTCTGTCTGATACCTGATTCAATTAATTTGCACAGAAATGGAATTTAAATTCGTTTTCTTTTCTTGCCAACCGAAATGTATATAAATAATTGCATTGAATATATTATGAGGATATTATTTCAGGATTCAAAGAGATCTATGCGGCTCTCCTTTGTCCTTTTTTGCCTGCCTTTTTTCCTTGCTAATTGCCAAGAATGTTTCAAGGCAAAGTTAAAGCCGCCTTGTCTCTCTGACTCTCTGTCTGTCTGTCTGTCTGAATGAATGAGTGTCTGTGTGATGGTGATGCTGCTGCTCCTGGCTGTCAACAATTGAAAGCTTTGGCAATTACATTACACAAAAATGTAGGCGGCATAGAGCCGGCAGGGGGATGCAAGGGGGAGGCCCAGGAGGCGGCTTCTACTTAATCAGACAATTATGCGTCGCTTATATGCGTTATCTTGTAGGCTTAATGCTTTTAATTTAACTCATAAGCAGTTAAGGCCAATATACTGTGGCCGCAGGGAGGCCGCAGAAGCTGTCTATTCCCTCTACACTGAGAGAAATCACCAGACTCTAGACTATAGAAATTTTTCTCATTGAATAAATTAAAGTTTTAAAGATTTAAATTCCAGTTTTCCAAGTTTTTTTAGATGAATTTCAAAATTTTTATGGAATTTTCTTGTTGTGTGGAATTTTTAAAGAAAATCTTTCCCTGTTGGCTATGGAGTCCATGGGGCTGGCCATGTTGACTTGGTTTTTTCATGCACGTAGAGCTCGGCTGGTGGTGGGTTTTGCTGCTGCTGCTGGTCCTGATGCTGATGCTGCTCCTGGTTTCTTCTAATTAATCTTAGGTACAAATCATTATGCTCTGCCTTATGCTGGCGCTGCTGCTCCTGCCATCCAACCACCCAACCACCCAGCCAGCCAGCCAGCGGCTTTACACTTACGCTTTGTACGTGATGTGATGCCAGTGAGGCCATCGATGTGCCTCCGCCCTTGTGCATGTGATACTCGCATGTTGTATGTAGTCTGGGTAAATCACGTGTCTACGCTTACACTGCTCCTTCTCCCTCTCTCTCCATCTCTTTGTGAAATCTATATAAGCTGGCTATCCAACTTTAATGCTCGAGAGCTGCTTGGCATATTAACAGGCTCATTGGAGGCTGCCTGCTGCTGATTTACAGCCAACAATATGCTTTCAATTGGTCCTGCTTGGTCAATTCCATCAAAATCTGGATGCCTGCAAAGGAATTAATCTGGGTTTAGACAGATGTATCAATCCTTGCTGTTGTTGCTTAGATTTTCTTTAGTTTTCCATGTCCCAAGAGTCGTTTCATCATAGAATTTTTATTCCAGCTCTGCTCACAACAAGTCTAGTAATGATTTCTGGCTAGACAACCACTTTTGGACGACTTGAACACTCGTTTTGATTACTGCTCTGCCTGGGTGAGTCTTTTTGACCAACTGTTTAGTTTTTTCTGGTTAAAAAATTCATTTAAGTTGATGTCCAGCGGTTGCCACCTTAGATATCTGTCCCACTAAATGGCATTAAGCTTACGACCAAGTCTGTTGCCTTTAATCATCCCTTTGGACTTCCAATCAAGTCAAGCAAATGACAAAATAATTTTCTAACCATTCGTCCCTGTCACCTGAGAAAAAAACCCCCGAGAATCCATGAAATGCAAAACCCCAAATTGCAGATTTGCATTCTCGCAAAAACCACAAACGTTGCCAAAAGCCAAGAAACCATATCCAGTGTTGGGTAATTCAATTGTCTTTTGCTTCAAAAGGCTTTGGCCATGGCTGTCTGATTGAGATATAATGTCGGAGCCCTGACATGTCTTGGCTTGAACTCTGGTTGGTTGCCTGTCTGTCTGTCTGTGGACTGTGCTGATTGAATTTTGTTGGCTTAATTAGAGCCACCAGCTGCTGGTCGAGTGTTGAATGCAAAATATCTGTGTAAGAAATGTCCTTTGGCTTGCAGTTTCTGCAATTTCTGTTGTGTTTTTGTTTGCGCGTTTTGTTGTGCATATTTTATGCTTGCATAAGCAAACATTTTTCACTATAATTGACATTTCAATGGGTTATTGCTCATACGCCGTGTTGCCAAGATGAAACTCAAAATGGCAACAAGCAAGCAGCTTGCCAAAAAAAATCAGGGAGCAGGAAAAAATCCCCGTTGCTGTGCTGGTTGCTGTTATTGTTGTTTTTCCAATAATCTGAGTTTGCCGTTGGCCCATTTACCCTTTCCTTTCATCTCACTTACCTGGCTGCCTGCCTTGACTTGACTTGACTTGGCTGCTTACTTACTTTTTCCTTTGACTTGGAGACTTTTTTTTTTTCTCCCCTTTTTGTATTTTGCAAAAGGAGCCTCCAGGCTGCTGCCTGCTGCCTGCTGCCTGGTATCTCCTGGCAGCGGCTCAATAGATGTTATATGTGTTTGTCTGTGTGTAGGCATAGCTTGCTGCCCCCGTTTCCCTTTCTTGCCTGGCGCCAGGACACCCTGAAAATACCTTTGCACAACACGTGTATTTACGGTATTGGCATCTCAATGGCTTTGACAGGCTCTGACTATCCTATGCTAACCTATCCTGCCACCAAGGCCCGCGCCACCTCTATTGTGTGTGAGTTGAAAATTGAATTTTACGTATTTACTTTAAATGCCTTGATGCCTTCTTGCCTTGTTGCCTCCTTGCCACCGCTGTCACGCTGCCCCACTTGAATATGTTTGGAAAAAAATAAGCCGCCTAGTTGAGCGTGTTATGCATTTGCCTGGAAGAGAAAAAAACGCTTTAAATGGACAAAAAGTAGACAAAAGAAATTGTCAGAAATCAGTGATTGATATAACGTTGGCAACCTTGAAGAGGGATAAGCTAAGGGAGGCTGCTTTAAGGACATTTGCAGGGGGGGGAATCAACACTGCGAGAGTGGAAACCTTAAAGCGGAGATTTCAACTGATGATGGTTAAGTCTTCTACAGAAGGGAGGCTCCTTTGAGGGGTGTATGGGGGGGATACTACCTAGCTAGCTCGGGTGAGGACAACACTGCAGGGATGGAATCGTTTAAGTGGGGAATTCAACCGATGATGATCAAATCTTTTACCAACTGATCGAGTGACAGATCAGACAGCCTAAAGGCTCTTCGATGGGATATATCATCTGTCTTCAATAAGGTATTCGAGGGGCAGATCAGGCAGCCTTAAGGACCATTCGATGGAAGAGATCATCTGTCTTCTACAGAGTATTCGAGGGGCAGATCAGGCAGCCTTAAGGACCATTTGATAGGAAAGATCCTCTGTCTTCTACAAGGAATTCGAGTGATAGATCAGACAGCCTTAAAGGATCTTCGATGGGACATATCATCTGTCTTTAATAAGGTATTTAAGTGGTAGATCAGACAGCCTTAAGGACCATTTGATGAGAGAGATCATCTGTCTTCTACAGAGTATTCGAGGGGCAGATCAGAGAGCCTGAAGGACCATTCGATGGGAAAGATCATCTGTCTTCTACAAAGTATTCGAGGGCAGATCAGACAGCCTTTTAGGCTCTTCGATGGGATAGATCCTCTGTCTTCTACAAAGGGTTTTTGTGACAGATCAGACAACCTTAAGGACCATTCGATGGGAGAGATCCTCTGTCTTCTACAAAAGGTTCATGTGACAGATCAGACAGCCTTGAAGACTCTTCAATGGGGTGAACCATCAGTCCTAAGCATCAGTCAACCACCTACCAGGAAGGCAAAGCTTTGGCTAGAGATTCCCTAGGCCTAGTTAGGTAAAAGGCATTGGGGTATCCATGGCCAGACTCGTCTGGTCTTTAAGACCTCACACCACAAACACACACACACACACACACACACGCACACTCACCATATGCTTTATAACTGTAATAATATAAGTAACTTTGTGGCAAGAATTTATTCTTGACTAATCTGTAGAACTTCACTTGCCACAAGGGAGCAACGATGTGTTGCTGTTTTATGATGCGGTTGTTGCCGTTGTTGTTGCTGCTGTTGTTGCTGTTGCTGCTGTTTGTTTTATGCATTTGATTTTACTGCCCTGAGTTCGTGTTGGTGGCTGTGTATGGTCATTGACTTGATGGCTAGAATAAGTTTAAGTAGAAGAAAGAAAAGTGAAAAGTGCCAGAGAAATGTGAAAAGTCATTAACTTTTCGTTGCGGCCGAAGCTGCTTGGTTGCTCTTTCCCCGATGTTTTTAGGGGGTTTTTTTCTTAACATTTTTTGCTCGTTTTTTTGTTGTTCGCGGCTAAATGCAATTTCCTTATTAATAAAACAACTTGAGTCTTGAAAAAATTTGATTGATTCTCTGTTGTCATTGTCGTTGGCAACGTCGCATATGAAGAACAATTAGTGGCCCCACTTAACCTCACTTTTGTTACTCTTTACAGTTGGCTGGCAGCTCAAGTTGAATGACTTTTATCCCCTCTCATCCCCCCCTGCGACAGCCTTGCCAGCTTGGCTTTTGTTGAATTAAGACAAAATTGATTTCCTGCCTCTCAACTCGTCTCTGCTGTGGGACCAGGATATTTGAAAGCCCCCCCCACACCACGTAACTGTATCTGTAACAGACCGGTGGCCTTCGATTAGCCACGCCTTTGCCCAGCCTTTTCCTTTGATATTCCTATTCATTCTGCTTTGGCATTTTCCGCCTCTGGCATTTCCCCTCACTCCACACACAGCCTCAGAGCCTCACAGCCTCACAGCCTTTCAACTGGGATTTCTAAGTGACTTTCAAGTGTATCAATAATCCTTTCTACCGGCTACGAGACTACGAGGCAACGATGCCTCCATCTGGCCGGCATGGCAAAGTCATTTAAATTCCATTTTAGACAAATTTTGATTGCAAAATGTCAAATGAAAACATTGAAACTGGTTTCCTACCTCAATCTGCCTGTTTAATTGATGTTGTTCTGACTGGCAATTCAATGAGACACAGTAATCGAGTCACAAATCCCCTTTAATAATGACAGCTATATGATCTAGTCAGCTGTTTGGTTAGCCCAGCTTGGCAGAACTTCAATAGCCTAAATCAGTCAAGTTTACTTAAATTTCTTTAGTTTAAATATATAAAAAATAATTATTTACAGCTTAAAAGCGTTTATGGCAGCTATAGGGTCTAGAGCAGTCACAGAAATCAATTTAATCAATTATTTATTAAATTTCTAAGGCTGTTGCATCTGGGTGCTCAGACAGACCGCCACAGGCTGCCTTGACTAAGCAGGAATAAAAAAAAAAATATTTTTTGTGGCTGGCAAGGCTTCTTCTTTCAGTATGACAAGCACTTCAAAGAGAGATCAGCGATCTGGCATCTCTAGCTGGTTAACCAAACTTGCCTGGCTACAAGGAATCTCAACTGCAAGACTCGTTTAACCTAAGTAAGCGACTATGGCAGGGATTGAGCAACTGCCCGGCTAGCTCAGTCGGTAGAGCATGAGACTCTTAATCTCAGGGTCGTGGGTTCGAGCCCCACGTTGGG
>JAWNPV010000692.1:0-15571 GCA_035078785.1 Collessia kirishimana
GTGTTTGTTTATTTTGTTGTTGTTGTTTGTTTTTTATTTGATCTCGCCCTGTCTCTCATCATTTAACAGTGCACTCAGTAGTATAAGTTGTTATACATATTTTTTGCTTTTGTTTTTGTTTTTGATTAACTTATGCATTTTTCTTGTTGTACGGAATTTTCAAACTTAATTTTCTGTATTTGTTTTGTTTTATAATAATTAGCAAATTGTTTCGTTTTCGTTTTGGTTTTGCTTTTTTAGTTCCTTTCGTTATGTTTTTGTATTTTATTTTTGATGATCCTTGAACGGTTTTCGCTTTTGTATTATTTGTCAAACAGCCAACAAAATGTGGTATAATGAAGCCTACGTAAGTTGATAAATTCAAAAATTTCTTAGTGTGTTTTTTTTTTTTATTCGACTTAATTTGTTTTCTAATTCTCTTTTGGGCAAGCTCTAAGCAAGTGGCAAACACAAGGCGAAAACAAGGCGCAAAAGTATACAAAAAATATATAGAAAAGTTGGTGATGTTAGAGGCTCAAGCAAATGAAATATTTTTTTAACAATTTTTCTGGTTTTATTAAGGTGAAACTGGTCCCCAAAAATATACAACATATGTATGTATGTGTGTATACAATAGCATTGACATACATGTTTAATAGACATTTTATATGCATTTTAGTTGCAATTGGTTTTGAGTTTTTGTTGGCTATTGAAATATTGTAGCGCTTTGAAGCCAATGCAAATGCGTTTGTATAACAGTTTGCTGTAAATCAAATTGAATTTGAAACTTTTTAAGGGCTCTGTATAACACTAACACATTCTTGCAGAATTGTTATCTCTGTAAGCAGTTTATTCCTCTGGATAAAAGCAAACTGTTGCTCACTGCAATGTTAACATAACACTTAACAGAGATACGCAAGGGTGTATTAATCTGCTAACATGGATATGTTAGAGTAAAACGTACAGTTTATTGAAGGTTGTGATTAACCAGAGCAGACCTGGAGATCGTATTTCTCTTCATAGATTAGTTTTATCTAATTCTTTTTTACATCATTTAAATGCCCATTAAATGCTAAGTATAACAGATACATACTTATAGGTGTATAATTGCATAAAATTACAAAAAAAAAAAAAAACAAAAAAAATATTACGAAAACTATATGAACGCTAAGGATATGCAAATTATGATTTTTTTTCTGTTTTTTTTTGCAGCTGAAACGGACTGTCGAAGCTTTTGGTTTCTGGATAATTTATTTGCTTGTTATTTTATATAATTTTGTTCTGTTGTTTCATTTTATTTATTTGCTTTCATTTGTAGTTTTTTTTTTGTTCTTTTCACTAATGTATGTGTGAGAATATGTGTCTGTGTGTGGGTGTGTGTTTTTGGGGAGCTTTGCTAGGAACAAGTTCCGCATTTGTATTTGAGTTAAAAGGGTTTTTGTTTCTCTTTTTCTTGTTTTGGTTTTAGAAAAATCCAGGCAGTGTGTGGTATTAAGCATGTATAACAGTTAACTGGGTGTAGGTGTTAGACGTGAGTGTTGTGTGTGTGTGTGTGGGTGTTAGTGGATGTGACAGGGATACTTGGGGAATAAGAGAATATGTTCATGTGTGTGGAATGGCGCCTGCAAATCTAGGATTTCCTTCCTGCCATCCATGTTTGTCTGTATGTAGACCTGTTGATCTCATGTCTCATGTATGGGTGTGAGTGTGTGTTTGTGTTTAGATCGTGTAAGCGTTTCAGATAGGCACAGATCGAACGATTGGCAAATACCGTTGTGTGCAAGTGAAAGGCAAAAGTGTTTCAGTGTCGCTTCTAGTTACCAAGTCATGGGCGTAGCTAGGACAAGGCTTAGCTTTTTAAAAGGTCCTTAAGGACTCCCAGGAGACCTACAAAATTACGGGCAGACTGTACAGATGCTGTAAGCATCTCAGCCTACCTATAATTCAAGTTTGAGTTGATTGTGATTGGATAGAGTGACCCTTCCTGGCTACATCCTTGATGGAAGTTTTCATTTATAGCTGGCACATTTCTACCGAAAATGTTTCCGTTTCATTTCATTTATTCGACTGCAGCAAACTTCAGTTCAGAAGCAAAAGCATCTAATATGTTCTCATGTATATGTGCTTATGGTTATATATAGATCTATAGGTAGATAGATGGTTAAGGCCTGTGCGCAGGTGTCACCGTTCATTGATTGAATATTCTAGTTTACTTTTTGGTTTTTTTTCTTTCAAATTGGCAAAGATCGTCAGAATAAAATGGAAAATCAAACTGAAGAGTTATAAAAGCTTATAAATAGGCAGCTGGTGCAACCAAAGTAAAGGAAAAGGATAACAACGGAAAGCATTAAAGATTGCTGAACAGTTGCTGAAAAGTATGCTATGCTTTGCTATGCTTCCGAAGCATATGGACTGAAATGAATTAATCTATATTTGCTTTGTATTATTATTATTAAATAGTTTCGTTTTCTTGTTTTTACACAAATTGTTTATATGTATGTACAGCGTATTTTGATATTTTATTCAAATTTCCTCCTATGTTTGATTTATTTTATGTTTTTTTGAGTGTTTAATCTAATAACAAATTTGATTTCTTTCTTTTCTTGGTTTACATTTCGTTAGACTGATTAGATTTGAAAAAAGATTGTAAATTTTGAGAATAATTGATTGATTAAAAAAGAAAAATATGGAAAAGAAATTGGAAAACTTGAAAAAGAAATATTTAATTATTTTTTTTAGGTATTTTTATTTGTATTTTATGTATTTTTTCTTTTATTTTCTCATTGGTTCCTTTTGCTGGTTGCAACTCCGATCTTTTACCGAACGAACGAACGCGTTTCGCTTTGCGCTGCACTCACGCTAGTGTCTCTTTAACTTTTTTCTTTTTGTTTTGTTAATTTATAATCATATTTTCAACACGAATGGTTTCTATTTTTTTTCCTTTCATGTTTCGGGGCTCATTTGGGTATCGGTTTTTCTTTCTAACTTGCTGCAGTTCGAATTTAACCTCAATTGTCTGTTGCAGCATTGCCAGCCTAAAGTGAAATATCAATAAGACTTTCCAGCGCGACGACTAGTCTGTTATGCTTTGACTTTTGTGTGTGTGTGTCTGTGTGTGTGCCTGGTATTATGTTTAAGAATGCACAGAGGTGACCAACTTGGAAACAGAATCTAAGAATCCTCATTGAAGTTCAAAGATTCATTAATTTTTTTAGGGTTAACAACACTTATAGGGATAAAAAAAATCACTTAAATTATTAATCATACAAAAGTGATGAGGAATATTAATTTTAAGTGAAAGCAAAGGGAGTTTTGACTGTTAACATACCCTGGCAAGAATTCTTCTTGAATCATCACAGTGGTCACCATCGATGTGCGTTTCTTAGGGTCAGCCGAAGGGCTGCTATGGGTATTCAGGAAGAGGATACTCGTATTCTACTTTGGTAAATGGCCATGTGTGTGTGTGACTTGTAAGTGTTGTGTGCATGTATGTTGAGTGTTGTTCATTTGAAGCTTTACTGTATTATAGTCTGTGGTTTCTTTATTATTTTTTTTCCAGTGGGGACTCTACATATGCAATGTAGCATGGATATTTGTCATGGTTTGTATTGCTTGTTATGGCAGTTCAGGCGGTTGGTGTTATTCATTCGTTAAGGGTTTTCTTTCTTTGGGTTTTAATGCTTAAAAAAATTTGTCTTTCTATGCATTTTATTTAGAATTTTTGTTGGTTTTGTTGGTTTTTACAATAATGTATGTTTAGTATGCTGTGTTGTATGCTCTTCGCTTTGGTTTTCATTCTCGTTTTTTTTTTTTCTGGTTTCGTTTTCGTTTTTGTTTTGTTAATTGTTAGTTAGAGTAAGTAAAGGGGGATAAGTAAGTAAATCAAGCGTGAGAATTTTATGTTTGTACTCATTTGTACTACTGGCAAATACAATTTTTAGAGCTTGTTCGCTTTTATTTAATATTGATTTCTTGGGTTTGGTTTTTTGCTTTTTTGCTTTTCTGTTTTGCTTTCGTATGTCGTATGTATAGAATTTGGAATTATCTGTGTGTGTGTGTGTGTGTGTTTGGGTGTGTGTGGGGAGCTCTTCTTATGATAAAAACTAATTTTAATGTTCTTTCATTTGCTGCTTCAATTCTCCCGCTGGCTGTTTTACTTCCGCTATTGCTCCTGTGACTGGTTCTACTGCTTCGGTTACTGCTTCATTCGGCTACTGCTTTCTTTCACCTCACTTGCTGCCTTCTGAAACTGCTTCTTATGGTACGAGTATGAAAACTACGGGCTGAACTGCTTACAAATTATTTAGACTTTCTTTTTGGTTTGGTTTTAGCTTAAATATGATTGTTTTTGTTGTTGTTGTTCGAACTTAAACTGCTGTTGTTTGAGATGTTTGTTGGTGTTGTTGTTGTTTGTTTGTTTGTTTGTTGTACTTTTTTTTATAGCAGAAAATTATGCTTGTAATTTGCTGTTTGCTGTACCTGTTTACTGCTTACGGCCGCAACTGCTTGAGCTGTTGTTGTTGCCATTGCTGCTGCGACTGTTGCTGCTGCTGTTGCTGTTGCTGCTGCTGCTGTTGTTGTAGCTCAGTACTCGCGTGCGTCTTGGAGGGGGGGGCGAGGCCTGGCTCAGACATCTGCCGTGCGCGATGTTATGCTCGGTGATCGCGAGTGTATTACAACCTTATGGCCGTTTTTTGTCACAAACCCATCGCTTTCGACCAGCACGGCAGTTTGACGTCCCGCGCTGCCAGCGCTTCCTGAACTTTGGCCACCGGGACTACCGGCTGTGGCCGCCGTGGCATCGGCAGCATCCGTTGGGCTATTTACATTGCTCTTGGCTAAGGCATCGTCTAGTGGTTCATCAATTGGGGCGCCAGCGGCATCATGACCCTGATTCTGTTCGTCAGTGTCATTGGCATTGCCACTTGCAGCGTCTGCATCGCCGCCATTCGGTTCATCGTGTCCCGTATTGTCATCCGCCGGATCGTCGCCGCCGCCGCCGCCGGTGTCACCACCTTCGCCGCGCGTTTTGTGCTTGCGCCAAGCATGCTGAATAAGGCGGGCACAGTACTCCTCCCGCTGGCGCCAGAGGGTAGAGGAGACGGGCTCGTAGCCTTCGGTATCCGGGCGTGCGGCAATTTCACCAATCTCGCCCGTCTCCTCAATGGGATTGCCTTTGCGCGCGAAAAAGTCTTTGGTCAGTGCGTCCAATATGTCCACACAGTACATGAGATCACCCCGACAAATGGGTATGTCCATCGATATGATTTTGTACTTGTTGGGCTTGTGTATCTGAAGCGGCGGCTCGAGCACGTCGAGGAACTCGGACAACTGATCGTAGCGTATGTATTGCGTGCCCTCCGGATCGAACTGCTGCCAGATCTCGTAGTACATGTCGTAGTCGTCGTCGGTAAGACCTTCTTGCACATCTTCGGTGGCCTGACTATAGTTCTCGAGAATGACAGCAATGTACATATTAATAACTATCAAAAAGCTTATAACTAGGTATGAGAGGAGAAACGTTATTCCAACGGTCGCTGAACCACAATTGCCCGGATAGCCTTTGTCGTTGTCGGGTGGATCGCATGCTTCCTCATTGATAATGGCGTCCAGTACACCATCCCAACCGGCTGAGGTAGACATCTGCCAGTTGCGTAATACATACAGATACAGATACGGATACCGATACAGATACCGATACGGATACGGATACAAATACAGATACGGATACAATGAAAGTATCGACAGATCGATAATTGACAATTGTCAGTTGGGTATCGCGTATCGAGTATCGGATGCGAATGGTGTTTGAACATTCGCAGACGCAACGTAATACAGCAGGTGATCGGCAGATATGATTGGTTGGTTGGTTGGTTGGTTGTTTAGTATGTTGGTTTGGTTTGGTCGACAACGATAACGATAACAATAGCGATATCAGTATCGATACGTCATTAACGTTCAAAGTTGATTGTTCGTTCGGTTTGTAATTAAGTGTTTGTATTTCGTTTATTAGTGTGTGGGCAGTGAAAGAGAAGTTTAAGACGGAAGATAACAATAACAAGAAGAGTCATTAGTCAAAACGTAAAGTTAATGGAGCACTTGGTTAAAGCAATTAACTAGATATGGCAGTATGGTAGAGTATTAAACGCGCGGATATGTATACTATGTATAAGTATATAAGAGCTATATATAAGGTGTGTGTACGGTTAGTATTAACGGCTCTGCCGACTACTGCTAGGGGGTTAGTTGGCTACTAGCGAACGGGGCATTGTGTTGCCCCCAAAGGCCACCAAGCAACGCCCAAGCTGGTTGGGCTTAAGGACTTAGCGAAAGCCCATTTCACGCATTTGGCACACACAGTCAAGTCTTGTTAAGCTTTCTAGAGCGCCTCAGGCGTATGGGGCGGGCATAAGATACATATGTATATGGGAGCGAGGAGCAGGGAGCAAGGGGCGCTGAACCCCAACTAAGTGGCACTTAATGCAAGCAGTTTTGTACTACATATACATATTGAGAGCTAAGTATATGCAAAGCTTTTTGCTCAGTTGTGTGTGGGATTATATATATTTTATACATATATAAAGGGTATAGAGACCATACACGACCCTACTTGAATGCAGACATCTGAGGAATGAGGCGTTTAGCATGGAAATATACATCTTAAAGGCATGACTTAAGGACATATGATTAAGTGAGGTTAGGAGATCCAAGATCTTCTTTAGCAGATTTGTAAAATCCAGTTAGAAACTTATTAGAGCAAGAACTGAATAGTAAAAGCAGTGAATCCATTTTGTTAGAACAGAGATCAGAAAGGATTTGGTTAAATAATTTTTAGAGAGATTTCTGGAGTTTTAGATGAATTATTTGTAATTTAGACTCTTTTTAGAATATAAAATATTTTTGTTGATTTTTTTTAAGATATATTTGCATTCAAGTAGAGCTGTATAGGGTAGAAATAGAGACAGAGAGAGATAGAGAGAGAATTAGAGAGAGAGTATAAGAGATTTATACATAGATAGAACTTTGAAAAGGCCGTTAGGTGTTAGGCAGTTAGACAGATAGATAGTTAGGGATAGCAACAGAGAGAAAGAGTAGAGAGAGAGAGAGAGAGAGAGTAGAGAGTAGCGTAGTTATGTGTTCCTTGGCGTTCAAAAAAACGCACGAAGCTAGGCATTATAAATTTCATTGATTTTATTTTGTGTCATGAGGAAACTTAAACATTTCATTTGGTGTTTGTTGAAAGAGCTGAATTAGATTTGTTTTTTGTACAATTTACTAGAAAAGAAAAACAATAAAACAAGCGCTATAAATCAAAGGAAAAACATGGGAATTGTCTGATTGGACCTTCAGGATAAGGATAATCAGTTTAAAGATGTGGCCTTGGCTTGGCTCTAACTTGAAGTTCAATGAAGTATGGAAATATGTCAGAGTGCAGTTCACCTCTGGTTTGCACACATTTCTTGAAAACAAAAGAGCTGATCAAGGGTGAAGCAATGGAAGTGGCTTGAAAAAATAAATAAATTAAATAAAATTCGATTGTGAATTCAAAAAATCGCACTAATTTAGCTTTTACCAACAACTACCGCAGCTTTAATCAACATTGTGATGTTGCCACTGAGGAAAAAAAAAAAAACGACAAACGTGGTGGCCCCCACAGCATCGGCATGATCGGATGCTTTAATGTTGGTTCAGTGGTGGCCACCTGTGTCTGTGTTAACAGGGGGGGTGTGAGTGAGTTCAAGTGTGGTGGCGTGGCAACATCACCCAACGACAACAACAATAGACAACATAAACCGTTAATGGAATTGTGGCTGATACGCTTACCTGAAAGAGCAGGATCATGCTCTGGCCAAAGGTCTTGAAGTTGTAGACATCGTTGATGCCGCTCTTCTCCTTCACATGCATGAAGAACGACATGCCGAATATGGCAAAGATGAACATGACCAGAAAGAGCAGCAGACAGATGTTGAACAGGGCCGGCAGTGACATGGCCAGGGCGAACAGTAGCGTTCGTATACCCTTGGCGCCCTTCACCAGACGCAGTACACGGCCCACCTTCGCCACACGCACCACACGGAGCAGCGTTGGCGATACGAAGTATTTTTCGATTATGTCGCTAAGTACGAGACCTGCATGGGGTTGGATTGTTCAGGTTGAGTTTGCAATTAATTGGAGTCATTCGCTTTGGATAAACACTTTTAATGGGGAATCGGGAATCGGGAGGGGAACGGGGCTCGATTTGGCATGGGATCGGGGTTGGCTGGGTCTGTGTGATTCATATCGTAGCAGAGCAATACACGGTATATACAAAGGCTGAAATGTTTAAAGCAGTTTTTTCTTTCTTTTTTGGTATTTTTTTTTGTAGACACGCTCCTTCTCTTAGATACCGCAACAATTGATCAGAAAGTACACAAAACAAAATATTTATAAACTATTTACACTGCACACTGAATACAGATACATAGAGTACAGATGAAACAAAAGCTGAGCTGGGTACAGTTGAGCCAAAATACATACAAATAATGTGAAATGTTGGCTCCATTGTACAGGGGAATTAAAATAAAAAATATATAATATAATATTTAAATATATATAAATAAATAAATAAATAAAATGCCATTTAAGGAGGTAAAACATAATCAAGCAGTTCAAACAAGTTATTGGTACCGTTAGTGCTATACAATTACTCATTACCAGGGGCAGGATCCTTGCTGGTTTAAGTACAGTTACATACACAAACACATACACAATAATACATACGTACAAGTATTTACTTAGGCTTAGTGGGTAGTGGAAACCATAACGAGAAACGCATACAAATACTGAATTAATTACGTACAGCTGGGAAAGCTTACATCACTATGGTTACATAGATACGTACATAGATACCTAGGACAACGCAAAACAAAGTTATTTTAAATGAATTAATAAAGAAGAAGAAGAATAAGTGTTTGAACCAAAAATAGAAAATTGTTGTTATCAAAAGAAGAAAGTTAAATCGTTAAAGCTAATTGGTTAGAAAACACAGTAAGCAGCAACGCTCAGTAGTAGTCGGATATCCGTGTTATCCGGGTTGCTTGTTAGCTTTGGCTGGGCGCAGGCGTTGAAAGCAGTAGGCAGCAGCGTAGGCGACGCAGCGGCATAGTTAGGCAGCTGAGGCGGCAGCATTTATCAATGCTGGGCAATCGGTAGTAAATTTTCATTTTCTCATTTAAAAATGTTATTTTTGGTTTTTTGTTTCTTAAGTAAAAATGCGTTCGTTCAGCGATAGTCCGCAGCATATTTTTTAAGTGCCAAATACTAGCTGCAAAGTTCGTTCAGATCGTATAAACATGGATAAATCTTGAGAATTTGGAGCAATTTGTTCATTGGTTTCGCAATAAACTAGAAAACTAGGAAACTAGTAGATGAGACGGCGATGGGCACTAGCATGAGCTGTCCTGCTAGGAGGGACAGTGATTTAGACAAAACGAACGAACTATTTGCAGGAGTTTTCTTAACAGCGGGCAGGGCGGGGCAGGGCAAGCTATTTAAGTAGCTAGTCGGTATAAGAGTATAAGAGAAAAAGAAAGTTTAAGAGGCAAGAAGGTGGTAGCAGAAAGTCTTTGGAGACAACCGCAGGAAGAATTATAAAGCTGAAACATAAAGCAGAGAAACTAATAAAAAAAATTATAATTAGGTGTGTGTGTTTGTGTGTGAGGTTAAGCGCCAATAACCATTAAGGTAACTAGACATGGCATATCGCTAGCAAAACTATCGAGCAGCCTAAGAGTTAAGGAATCTCTTTAATTAAATAAACTAAAATGAAAATTCTAGAATTTTTTTTTGAAGGATTTTATGTGTTGAATTAAAAGAGGATTTTTTTTTTTTAAATTAGAATTAGAGCCCGCACCGTTGGGCAATGAAAACTATATGTACCTTGGTACGAACTGACAATACCTTATGGTAATAATGATCTTACACTTCTGATAGTGCTGTGTCTACATGAAGATCGGTTTAATAAAGTTTTTACCCCTACATAAATGACTAGCAGTTAGCATATAAAGTAAAAATTTTAAAGACTTCAAGGAGGTGTATTTCGCACAGCCAGAAATGTATAACAAAGATCTTCAGGCACAAAAAAATACTAAAGAATGATTAAAAAAATTTTAGACTATCAACTACAACTAAACTGTTGCCTAGCGATATACAATGCCATCTCAATGATTTTTTATAAGTGTTTTTAAGGTGTTTGGTTTAGGTTGTTATAAAGGAAATTAGTTATTGGTTAAGGCGTACTAAGTACGCGTTCTAGAACGTTACATCTCGGGGGTAGTTGTCGAGGACGTGACTCATTTACATATGCGTTTTACTACGTTCATAGTAAAGTACATAATCTCCATCGTAGATTGGACCAAAACCATTAAGAAGATTCAGGCTAGTGCCTCGGTATTTCAGTTTTAGATGCCTTTAGGTAGGTGTGGGGAGGATTTGGATTAATCAAAATGTTGCCCAATCAGCATAACATATAAGGCGGAATGGTATAAATCAAACGGCTATGACCGACCATTTATGCTACACACTATAATGGGTGGCGTTTTGCGCTGGGTAGATGAGCGGCGTAGTAAGTGGGTCAATGAATCAGTCCTACGTGAATGTGCTGCAGGACATCCCGCAGGGCCATTCCATTGACTGAACGCCATTGTTATTGTCCCAGATTGTACAATAATCATATATATATACCGGGCAGTAGCTGACAGAGTTATGCAACCGACAATCGCACAGAGTCTTGTGGAATGCCCATTGACACCTAACTCTGATTGAATCTTTTGTGTTGTATTTCGATTAAATTCTTATGCGTTTTCCTTTTTTTTTTTTTTTTTTCTGTGCAAGCCATTTGTCTTTGTGTTGGTGTGTGTGTGTGTGTGTGGGTGAGTGTGTGTGTGTTCATTATTTATTTATGTATTTATATAGCTGTTATTTAGTTATATTTTATGTAACTTTTCATCGTTTAGCATTTACAAAAGCGTCGACTTTTCTTTCGCTGTTTTTTTTTTTGAGTTTTTTCTTTTGGGTTTTTTCTTTCTTTTTTGTATTTTTAAATGTTTACTTTCGTTGTTGTTTGTTGTTAGTTGTTGCTTTAAAGCGTGTATTAATATATTCGTCTATATGGATATCACTGCGTCAGCGCTTGAGGGCGCAACATCGAAGCCAACAAATGAAGCATAGTTTAAGGCGCTTAAAGAAAATATGTAAAGCTTTGTTTTGTTTTTGTTTGGCAAGTTGGAAAGTTTTCAAAGTGCGCTTGAAAATGTTTTCATTAAAGGGGGCGCGTGTTGCACATAAAAAAATGTTTACAAATGAAGCCGAAAGCAACGATAAAACTGTAGCGTTTTGAATAAAAAACATCTTAAACGTTAAGTTAGTTTAGTTTGAAAGCGATTTCATTAAACAAAACTGAAAAGTACACACAAAAGTTGATAGTAAAGTAAAAGAAAAAAAAAATACACAACCATCGCCTCAGATGTGCTGTGCTCCAGCCAAGGGTCAGAGAGGGTCAGGCGGGGGGGTTAGGGAAGAGCATAAAGGGATCACAGACTCAAATTCCTGGCTAGACAAAATATATTTCGGATTTTTGGTATTTTTTTTCTGGTTTTTTGTGGTTTAAAAAAGACAAAAGCAGCAGCAGAAATCTTGGCAGCATCCTTTTTACTCACAGGACCTCATCGATAGTCGAGCGGTATAAAAAGGAAGCCCCTCTGTTGCAAAATGTTAATGTAGTAAAGCATATTTTAAGCCATCTTTTGTACAGTTACGTCGAATAGTCACACACACATATACATATATAGCCATAAAGAATGAACAAAACTCAAGAAATATATGCAAGAAGAAATCGGTATTTCGGTTTACACTTTTTAGGGGTCTCGATTCCGCTTTAATCCTTCTATTTGTCTTACGTTTTTACATTTTCTCTTTTCTTTTTGAACACTTGTGCTTACGTATGCGCTGTAGTTCGAAAATAATTTGGTTTTTATAGTAAGTAAATAAAAATATGTAAACTTGTTTGTGTTGAGTTTAAACTTGCAGCAAATTAAATCAATAGAAATTAACAAATATTTTATATACATATATGTACTTTTGGCTTTTCATTTAAATTTCTTGCTCTTTGTGGGACAACAATTGGGCAAAACAATCAGTTTACACACATATATATATACTCAGAGGCTTGAATTTATAGGCAACAGCAACGACAACAATTACAATTAATTTCAAATGATAACAACACCAATATAAATATTACAATTTAACGCTCAAATTGTTATTAAAACGAAATGAAGAGTATAACACTAGGTAATACGATTAACAAATTTTCGCAACTTTTTTCAATTATTATTACTTCTTTGGGGTTCTTTTTTTTTTTTTTTTTTTGATTAAATTTTAACGCAACAACAACAAGGAAAAAAGCAACATTAAGAAGCAACAGTTTAATAAATTTGATGCTGCCTGGTACAGTTGAGCTCAGGTAAAAATAGTTCTATGATGATCTGTTATACAGAATGAATAATTATATTAGAAGATGACTACTGTAACAAAATACTGGCACAACAATTACTTTAACCATTTACAAAACCTTTAAAGGTCGTCCAAAAAGCGTTGTTTGCTGGAGAAATAATTTATACTGTGGCTTCAAGTCTACCATAAGCTTAGGGGTTTTAGGTGGACTGGTTCAACTGTACATGGCAACATCAATTCATAGCTTAATAAAAACAAAAAAACATTTGGAATACGTTAAGCACAACGATATTGAATTGTTTATATAATGTCTGGCTTTTTATCTCTGGATCTTTATCAATTCGAAATATTATACATCATTTTACATTCTGTACAGTAGAAATATACATCTAAGTTTAAGAAAATTAATCGCAAAAAAGCATTTCACATTATATAGGCAATCAATGTTTGGCAAATTGTTTAGGGTTTTTACGTTTGAATTTGAGTTTTTGGTAACGAATTACGAATCAACATTAAAACATTTAATTGAATTACGCATTACGTTTTACGACAGCAAAATAGCAACAATTATTTAGAATTAGAATTGGTTATTAACGAAAGTTATACGATATATAATTATTTATATATATAGAGAGAGAGAGACAGTTAGAGATAGGAGCGTACTGTGTGTTATACATAAATTTAAGAGACAGAAAGAGATAAATACATAGACTCATCAACTGACAAATAGGAGAGCGAGGGAGTGAGCAATAGTTACAAACACACAGTCATACTTGTACATGGATCGAGAAGGTATAATTGAGATTTTTATCGGTTTGGAAGTTGGGTGTTCTTTTCTGGTTTTTTTTTTTTTTGTTTGCCAGCTTATTGGCTATTTGAATATATAAGTATATATGTCAGACAGGGGGACGGAGGGGGGACGGCATATATAGTTATATAGTCGGGTTGGAGTTCAGTTAAATTTGGCATATATTTTTGTTACTTACCTAAGATGGATAAAATGACAACTACTACATCAAATAAATTCCATGGCTCAATAAAATAGTGATATCGTAAAGCGAATATTTTTAATAGACATTCGGAACTGAAAATAACTACGAATATCGCATTGAGATAGTCAAGGACAGCATTGTACGTGTCCGACGCATCATAACGATCGAGTGTCATGGTGAACATGTTCAGACCAATGAATAACATAATGATTATATCGAATTTTTTATCGGTTACTATTTCAAAGACTATTGCTTGTGGACGCCACTGTAATTGGAGAAGAATATCACAAACACAAAGTCCAGAACGGAAAACAGAACGGAAACGGAAACAGAAAAACGAAAAACGAAAAATCAATAAAGAAATCAAGGAAAATGTTTAAATCAAAAGGTACAGGAGAGAGATAAGAAAAGAATGGAAAAATAGAGTTTGTTATAAGTACATTTGTTTCTATTATAAGTAAATATTACTTATGTATATATAGATAGGAAGTTCATATTTCATGTTAGTTAATATAATTTTCTCTTTCATTTCATTACATTTCATTTCATTTCGTTTCGTTTCGTTTGGTTTGATTTATTTCATTGTCTTTCATTGATTTTTGCTTTTATGCTATTGTTTATCACTCTCTGTGGTTAGTTTACGGTTTGCCCTGATTTATGGTTGATCTGTGCCAATAGCAAACTTTTTTCCGTGGTACTAGAACGCCCCACCTGTAGATATACCACAGAGTATATGCGTTTAAGAGTTATTTAGGAGCTGTTTGATACTTAGTAAGGCCTTGGGCAGGCCCAGGACAGGGAATTTATCATGGCCAAGGCCTGGCCGTCTAGCCAATACTCTATAGCGCTGGGCCTGCCCATCACCAAAGAACAGAAGAAGAGAACAACACAAGGTATAACAGTGGGTATAACAGTGAGGTCAGTGCACAGTTGCAGATTGTATTAAATAGATGGTATTAGAAGGCTATATGGTCGGCATACTGTTTTCGATATACAGGACATGTACATACTAATATACTTGGATTTTGTAGGATGTTTGGAAAATGCAAAACGTGCAGTCATTAGTCAAAGGCTTTCGTCTATCGTCCACCTAGTTGATTCAACTACTTAGAATATCGGTTGTTAGCCATGCCATTTACGATTGTCAATGGCTTTATAGGACTTGTAACTGCACTAGATACTCGATTAGATGATTTTTTAATTGGTATTATGATAAAATGATTTTTGATTTAAATATCTGTTGATCCTTGATCTGCTGATTGATGCCACTTCTGATTATAGTTAGGTTATGAGGACTTTTTAGGACTATTTAATGATATTTAAGATTCTGGTATACCTATGCCAATTTAATTTCCATGCCAACAGAATACATGTCCATGTAAAGCCATTGACTAGCTCTAAACATGCCCGAGTTTATTAAGTTTGTTTCTCAATCAAAACGTGCCATTTAAATCGGTTTTGTTTATATTTTTGTTGTTGTTGTATATACAATTAGGTAAAAAGGAAACATGCATGCTAACTTGCCATTAAAATAGTGTAGAGCGATAGAGAGTTTATTATATACAAGAAAATATTGTTTTTATTTCATAAAATTTCATTTTCTTTTTGGGTTTTGAATTTAAAATTTGATTGCTTTTCGTCCAGGTTACAAATGGCAGACATAAAAATGTTTAAGAACAGACAACCAAACGGACACAATACTTAAATATTGATATTTGAAATTAAGTATTAATTAAGAAAAACATTAGAGTTGAAAACACACATTGAATGCTTTTAGGAGTCCGCTCAATGGCAACAGCAGCGCATTCTCTTTCGCCCGATCTCTCTCACTCTCTCTCTAGCTCTGCCTTTGGTGTACACTGTACACTGCTCAAAACACTTGTAGCGAAGGGACTATTTGTGTCTTGAACACTTATGTGCACTCATATAAATACACTGCTGTTGCTATTCCAGCGACTCAACTAGGTCGCTTGTTTTTTCGATCCATTTTTATTTAACAAAATATTGCTAGAGTACAGGGCCCTTTGGGGGTTTCATTGGCTGATTTCGGCTGATTTTGGCTGATATATAATAGATATGCATACACATACACATATTTACATAGATAT
>JAWNPV010000693.1:0-15560 GCA_035078785.1 Collessia kirishimana
TAAAGACTTTTGACGAGTTGGCAATATCGGTTAAAAGTCCGATATCTTTGTTGTTTTAACCGATATCCTTAAAATTTGTTCTGTAATAGTAAGTAAATAGATTACGCTTTATAACAATACAAATTTTTTGCCACCAATTATAAGCAATAGGAATAAAAACGATGTCAAAGTTGAAAATTCAAAAATTTTTTGGTTGTGTAAAGACTTTTGACCACCTCTGTATGTACTTATACACATCTGCATAGATGAGTATGTAGAATTACTGGCTTGCACGAAAAGAGTGCGGACGTCCTTAGTTTCATGTACAGTTTGTAAAGAATAAAGAATCGTTCTGCATTTAAAAAATGTTTATTAACTTAAATGCAAACCTATTATTTTTGCACTTAAAGTCAAAAAACTGAATTTTTTTCCAATGTGTAAATAGTTTCATGTATTCTGGTTGCGCGACTACGCTGCTTTACCACGACTGACCGACAAGCTGTCTGCCTTAGCCTCAGTGCCCCCCAAGCAAAGACAGGAAATTTAAAATTTTTAAAAGGGGTGGTGGGACCCAATCGACATAAGCATAACTTGAGCGTAGTCTAGTGGTGCATTGTAGCAATACATGCGTTTCATATTTGTTTTTACCCTCTTGCAGAAGCTAAGCGTCAATCAGCCACAGGCAGCAGTGCGTGAGGACAGTGAGTTTATTATATCGTGCACGGCTCAAGGCTCGTCACGCATTCAATTCCAGTGGTTTAAAGATGGGGCCATCGTTAATGCCACGAAGGCAACCAGGTAAGTACAAGTCAGGTTTGCAATGCTTCAAGCAGCAGGCACTAACCGCAAGTGCAAGTCAATCTTTTAACTTAACCGCAAATTTTTTATTACAAATTTATTATTTAAAATGTATTATTCACATGATGGTAAAAGTAAAAGTGGTATAAAAAACTTAGAGTTCGAAGGCTCGTCAAAAAGTAGGGAAATTACAGCCAAAGTGTTCAATTTAACTTTATGACTTTTACACATCAATAATCATGGCATAAAACTGTCTAGCAAAATAAAAAGAAAAAGCCAAAAAAATAAATAAGTCAAGCCGAAGAGATAAGGATTTGTAGGACGCAAAAACGCGGGAGGTAGTAGACCAAGCAAGGACTAGACCCGAGGCTAAGAGTAACCACATTGAACGTAACCAAATGATTGATCATAAACTTAAGGGTGTGCGGTAAGTTGACAGGATGGTAGACGGAGTAAGTTGGCAACTGAGCCGGGCACATGTGTACTGTCCAAAGGCCATACAGCCGACAAATTGTGTATGTATGTTATTCCATGTACCACATTATATAAGAGACATATGGCCGTAACTATCGAGAGGCTGTTACTTGGCCAACTGTCATGCTCTTTGCCCCTCTAAGTAAATGTACAGGGGGTTACAATTTACAATAAATATATGCTCCCCAAGCTCAACTAACACCCCATGTCGCCTTGACAATTTGCTTTATTTTGCGCCTTCCATAACCAACACAAAGCTGAAATGTATTATATAAAGATCCTGAGCAGAAGAAGGTGGACTGCATCCGGGTGCATGAATGATGAAGAAATTTAATATAAACAGAAGGAAGCGTTACAGTTTAAGACTCCCGACTATAAAATATTCTGTAGCCCCGATAAAAACCAAATAATAAAAATATTTTGAAACAGAAAAAACTTTTAAAGTTGAAGCGTTAAAGACTGCCAGCGGAACTCTGCAAAAAAGGGCGTGATATGTGTGTATGCCAAATACATTTAAATAACCCTAGTATACCCTTTAATTTGAATAAAGCTTAATCCGTTGATAATTTTAATAAATACGAATTCGGTAAAATTGCTTATCTAGCTATTACACACAAGGTCTTCGGTACCATTATTATATATCTTACTGTACGAAATAGCATTTCAATTACCTTTAATAAAAATTTAATATTGGTTCTAAACGTTAGATTTTATTATTATTCCAGGACTTAAAAGCTCCTAAGATGTAGGAGACACATATTAGTGCCTAATTGGTAACTGTTGGGAATTGGAACCAAATTCTTTAAAGTGCTCTAGCCTGTTTAGGATTAGCACAAGAAAAAAATCACCGTCTCAAAAATACCAGCTTATTACAAATTTTAACATATAACTTAATATTTTTCGTGGTTCTCTTATTATAAATTATTCGACAACAATAAGGCTTTATCATTTTCTTTTATCGCAGCTCTTATTTTATAAGTAACGTTAAAATTTAACTGCCATATCTAATACTGTGTGCAATTCCTCAAACATTGATTTATCCCGCGTTATTAATATAGTCTTGTATTATTACTACTATATCATTTTAATATCAATAACTCGGTGGATGGAAACCAAAACCAAAACCATACTATTATGGCAGTACATTAAACTAATTTCTAAATTTTTATTGTAATCCTACCAGGCATCTGGCTCCAGCATATTTGTTGCTCGCTAAAAATTAAAATCAGCTTTAGAGACTATGCAGTCAGCGCTACTACTACTACGCTTTGGGTTATTTACAGAGACACTGATACTACTCAGGCCGATTTCCGCTTTATTCCGTTCGCAAAGAGATTTCAAAGCGTTTTTTTATTGTTAAATTAAGAAGTTACTGTTTTTATTTGGACGCCAACCAATCTCTATACATAGCTTCGTAATACAATATATGTTTCCCGTAGGTATAGATGCTGAATTGTATTTTACAAACTCAATCAAACTTTTATATGTATTCAAAGAGCCAAGTTACAGCTTCCGTTGCCTTTGTTGGTGGGAACTGCAAAGTCCAAATAATGCAGACAATGATTTTCAGTACAGTTCCTTACATAAGTTAACCCTACTTCCTTGTTTAAAAACACACCTTAGTTCCTTATCAGGGTCATATATGACACTATTTATTAAAACATAGGAAAAAATATATTTAATTGGGTTTCTAACAGGTTTTTATAGCTTTTTATTATTATTTTTCACATTTATTACATAAATTAAAATATTTGCCGTGTTGTGGACAACATGCCTTCTCACAGTAGGAACAAAAGTTTTCTTATTTGTTTCCTTCGGCTTTATATGGACATAAACCACATCTGGCTCGTTTTTTGGGTTTTGTAAGATCTGGTTCTTGAGAAGAACACTTTCGACTTGTAGATAGCATGTTATTTTGAATTTTTTTGATTAAAGCAATCGAATTTTCAGTTTGAGGCATCTTTTTGCGACGAATAATATGTGGTTTAACCATCTCGTTTGCAACTTTTTTGAGGAACTCTCGTCTGCATATTACATTTGAAGAATTCGATTTGACGTTTCTATAAATAAGAAATGCATTTATACCTGATATGTCGAGTATATAAGAAAATAAGGCCATTAGCCAACGCCGAAAAGCTCGTTGGCAGGAAAAAGTTCCCATCATTTGGTCGAACGAATTATGTGAATTATTTCACTTTAAGATAAAGACACAACCTAATTTGGTCAGTTTTAAACATATACTTTATTAATGGTCTGTTCTGATCCAGAGCTGAGTCTCCACTGTTCGTTCTTGGTTTACAATTTGGTATTTAAAGTTTTCTGTTATACAAGTACTTAGTATGCTAGTGTTAGGGTTGGTCGTAAAATAGTTTCCAATGTCTTTAATTGCGTTGGTCCTAAAATAGTTTCACATATTCTCAAGTGCCTTGGGTTGATCATAAAAATAGTTTGAGGCGTACTTGTGTGTTTTGGGTTCTTCATAAATTAATAGTTTTACAATAATGTAGCCTGAATCTCAGATGACTTTGAGTTTGTTTACATGTTAATCGTTTTTTTTTTCCTGATGCGATCATGGCTAGGGGTAATAGTTTTGGGTCTTCTACTGAGATCGGGGTTCGGGTTGATCGTTGTATACCTCACGTGTCGACACCTTTTTTCCTCTTGTTATAATCAAGTATTATAGTCGGCTTGTTATGATCTTCAATACTGACATCTTCTGTGTGGTGCTTTGTGCTCAGCAAAAGAACAACACAGTTTTTTTTCGGCACATAGCTGCATAAGGAAACGCCATTTTGATTATCAAATATAATATAAAAAACTTTGACAAGCAGCCCCAATTTTTATTTCATAACGTGCTGGCTTACTAGGGATATATTGCGTAAACGGGCATCTTTTACGGAAACCAACTAGCTGCTCATCAACTGTAACGCTTAGGCCAGAATTGTAAGATCTTTGCAATATATTGTATAGCATCAATCTGATATATGCTCGCAATTTCACAAGGTCAATGTTTTCCCATTTTTCCTTATATTTTCAAATGCCGTAGATATTTGTGTATTTCAAAATTGTTCCTTCAATCGGTACCAGAAAGAGGTCAAATGCTGACAGCTCATTCGATACACGATTTATTGGATTTGAATGTAGTATTATGTTTGACCCTAAAAAAGATCTTGTAACTATTAACTTTTTCTACTTAAAAAAGAGCAAATAAAAAAAATAGCATACTCTCAACATCAAAAAATATAAACTTTAGAACACGAATAAATAAAACTTGGATCCACTTAATCAAAAAAAAAAGTTATATGAATAAAACGAAAAAAATAGTATCAAAAATGATACTGTAAGGAAGTAGGGTTAAATTACCAATACTACTGATGTTTCGGCGTAATGTGTTAATTTATGAAAGAATACAAGTGCTGGCAAGCCCAGGACTGGAAATCTATTGAAAAAGCCCTATTGTAAAAATTGGCAATATTTTCAAAAATTTTAATTTTTAAGAATCATAAGGTTGCCACCTTGACATTAACTAACTCATGTGCACGAGTTATAGACTCAAATGAGCCTCCTACTTAACCAATTCGAACTACTCTGTAATTATTAATAAAAACAATAATTTACGGCATCATCAAAATCTAAACGAATATGCATAGAACACTAAAATAATAATTACTACTGTGGGATTAGACGATAATGGCATAGACAAAGGCCGTTTTATCATATAAATTTACAGAAATATGGTTAAAAGAAGGCGAAGTTAATGAGACATACAGCATAACATTTTAATTTTTAATTGATTTGGAAAACATATATCTGGAGAGTATACGTTATTTATTATTATCCAAATCACGTCGAAGACCATTTCAGAAATAAGTGCATTCAAGTAAAACATTACTTACTTAATAAAAAGCCAGAGTTATATACCACTTGCAGTGAAATTTTTATCCTGTTTTATGAAAAAAAAATTTTTAACTATGCCAATGGTTAGCTGTTAAGCAGAGTGCTCTTGTAATTGAACTAAGAACTTAGAAGGTGAATGAAATGCCTACACAAAGCCTGTCTAGGTGTTTGCAATAATGTTGTTAACTTGCTGTTTGCATACACAAGAACGAAGTGACATTAAATAATATAAAAATATTTTATTGGCCTTTTATTTTATATATTTATATACATCACTATAGAAAACTATTCTTTGAAAAATTGAAAAGTACTTAATAAATTTGGCAGGCCTCCAAATTATTTCAACCCCGAACGCCACTAATTTTTGATCCGGTCATGGACAGCCCCCTCATTACGCATATAGCACGAAATCTGAATGTATTTCGGTCAACTTTGGAGGGGTCTATTACTATTAAAGAAGATTTTGCGATTTGCAAATTACCTTATGTAATACAGTCTACTTATAGCAGCATTCAAATATATATGTTCAAGACTCAAACACGATTACATTGATGTGTATTAAATTGGGTTTCTAAAGTAGCACACGTACTTCCGAAGTCAATAAATACAATTATAGTAAATATTTGAACTAAAGTAAAATATCGATTCATTTGGATATTTATAAAATTAACATCACATAATCGACTCAGCAGGTGGTTTGTCTCATACAATACTCAAATATTAGTTAGGTGGTCGCCATAACTTTTTCGTAGTTAAATAATTTAAACTAAGTACAATTTTTAATGCTTGATTTTTTATTTTTAACTTCGTTCCCTTTTCCCCAATTTTGGAAGAAATATAATTTATAACCTTAAAGTGTGTTCTATGAGCAAGCAAAAAAAAAATTAGGCTGTAGATTCAATGAGCAAGCTTCTACAGCCCAATTTTTTTCTCCATCAAGAGAAAATTAGATTGGTTTAGAATTTAGATATGAGAGATTTTCAAAACCTTTGCATCTTTACTACCTTAAATTTGTTATCTAATTTCTTCTCTAATAATCTTAAATAGTACCAATATTACCGAATTTAAATGCTTACCAACTCTAAGCCACAGTCTGAATCTCACTAACGAGCAACTCAGGTTGATTATTCGATTTAATTTATTTTTACCCCAAATATAGAAATTACTTAAACTGCTTGGTATGCTGATTTTAAAATTGTAATTTCAAAAAAAATGTCTTCTTCCCATGCAACAATTATATATCTGATTGCGCCACATATAAAAATATTGTGATTCATATTTCACTGTATTTCACTTATTGATTATTTCTAACATTGTACTGCTTTTACTCACAGTCACAAATATAACGAAGATTTTTTTTTTATTTTTTTTTTTGGTTTCTAAAAAAATTTTTAAGCCACTGAAGACTGTTTTTTTGCTATTAATGCATGAGCACTGTTCTACAATTGAACAAATACTGAAAGTAATATTTTCTAGTTCCTTGCCAGATAGCCCATCACTTATTATTCATCTACATCACACAAATAACGGGCCAATGTTAATGATTTGCACTAGTTTGCAAGAAAACAAGATAAATACTTATAGTTAAGAGGGGCCTCTGTGATGTACCCTGTACAAAAAAAAATTATGTTAAATGGGTTGATCCCACTTCCTACACTATTTACATATATGTTCACAATATTAATATACCCTTCTAATTAGGTACAAAAATACAGAGACTTGCAGTCGCACATGGAACCTTAAAAAAGCGATTACGTTATTTGCATATGTAGCTAAGGTCAACGTTTACCTGGAATCATGTTCATGGAGCTTCAGAACTAAACAGTTTTAGGGGTCTTCTAAAAACTGGTTGATTTTGGTGTATAAATCTTATACACCAAATGATTTAAGCCGCCCAAGCTTGTATGAAAGGGTTTGGGAAAGGCTATAGAAAGAGTTGCACTAGTCTAACTTGCATGGATATTACAAAAACCAAAAAAATAAATTATTATTATTATTTTTTATTTTAATTCCCCTCATTTTTATCTATTACGGAACTTGTATTTGTACATAAAACAACGTTTCTGACAGGCCGTCAAAAAAATGTAACCACCCCAGCGCGAACGTCAATCGCAATCCCAGTCGTAATCAAAGCCTGTTATGTCAAATTTAACTCTTCGGCTTGCCTTGCCTTTTAAATTTTTCAAATTTGCCAAAGAGTTAAACCAAAAATTCAATTTTAGCAGTCAAGTAAAAGCCACTTGCTCTACGTTCCGCCCCAGCCAAATGGATGTAGTGTAAGTAATATATTTTTCTTATATTCTACAAATTGGCTTAGCTTGAAATCAGAAATAACAACAGCAAATTAAAGCTGGCTTGATAACGCAGTTTGGCATTGTCTAGAACCACGCAAGTCGGATGTACAGGGTGTTGATGCCGAAACTGCAATTGGACGGGACCAAGCTCGTATTAAACCTTCATTATGTACAGGTATATACACCCGGTTTTGTGTCATCTATATACACTACTGCCCTAAATGACGACTACGTGCCGAGTGGGGGTCACGAATTTCATTAGTTTCATTTACTACAATGCATTGCGATTGCGCCATATTTGTCCTCAATGTTTGCTTGGTATTTTTCTCGACACTTCTTCGGAGACGACAATGTCACAATTAGTTGCACAAACTATTTACCACCCCTTCATAAATTGGTTCTATCGTCTAACCGTCGCAATTACCTCTCTGTATTTAATTTTTCTTGTTTAAAAGCCGCCAGCTACTGACACAACAATAAAGAATGCAAGACCTGGGTGTCTCAGCGCTACGTTGAATACTTCGAAACTGTATTGATCAAACAGTTTGAGGTTAGCAAAGTTTCCTACTCCACTTTGGGCCTTATTTGTATGTGATGTCTGCGATATTTACAAATATACTGAAGGGTTTGCAGTAGTTTCCAAAATAACAAAGCCACAGAAACAATTGTGTTCTGAGCCTGGTACGAGTGGTACAGCTGTGCGGGCAGTAACTGCAGCACAATTCACTGTATTGAGCGATTCACATTGGTAATAGTTAGTTGGAAATAGTCGAGTAGAGCAGAGGACAACAGGCACAGACTAAAAAGCAACCAGCTGGGTTCGTACAACGATCGAAAGTGTTGGGATTTAGACATATACGCACACACGCACACCTAGGCCATGCCCATACACTGGGACTGGGACTGGGATCATGAGCACGAGCATGGTGGAGCTCATTATCACTGGACACCGCGTCGCCACTGGCCATCTGGAGAGCCCAAGTGTCGTCAACGACTTTATTATCTCTCACATGAGCTAGATGTTTGTGCTCGGGACTTTCACCTCCGCGTGAACGACAGTGCCTGGTGTCACGGCTCATGCTTAGTGGGACGAGTGGTAATAGAAACGGGAACTGAGCCGGACTCGCTGGGCCGCGGCACCTTCAAGGTAGTACTAGACGTACACCACTTTCAGTTGGCTGAGCTAACAGTGAAATCCAAGAACAGCGACACCATCTGCGTAGAGGGAAAACAGGCGGACGACCGTGCAGACAACGGCCAGCCACTTTGTATTACGCGTGAGTTTTCGCGCTGCTATAAGCTGCCCAGGCACTACGATGCCACTCAAGCTCGGGCCACGTTCTCAGCGGACGGTATACTTATGGTGACGGTGCCAGCGCCACCGAAGCTGGACGATGTTGAGCGAGTGGTAGAGATTGAACCAACAGGCAATTATTTCGGCAGCATTTCAGATCCCAGTGCAGCAAAAGCGATAGAGCAGGCTCAAGCTACAGCAGACCAGGGTGGAGAGGTTAATCCTGCTGTCACAGGAGCGGAGAACTAAAGCTGGCAACGTCTCTCGGTTGTATGTAAATGTCCTCCCCTGTGGAATCAAATATTTTGTGGTCATAGATGCCACAATAAATGTGCAATAACTTTTGAACTCAACAGCTACCGCTAGCACCACACTAACTGCACAACGGACTACTATTTAAATGATATTTGCTTAAAATATTTATCATATTGTAGCTAAAATGTGGTGTAATTGTTTTACATGTTAGTGAATATGGTATGTTTAATGGATTTCTATAATCCAACATTTTTACATCATACATAATGCAGAGTCTGTGAAATGTTATGTATTTGCTTGTGAAATTGATTTATGTTAATAAAGGACTTTATCATGACTTTACCATGGAAGCAGGGGGATAATAAGCTATAAAAAATAATCTTAATAAATTCCAACTACTACAAAAAAAATATATACATATATCCATTAGTTCATCGAGCTTACAAAACGCAGACAAAAGCATTTCCGACAATATTAAAAAGTAGCATTATTCATTCTTTAGAGAATATGGAACTGTAATCTTCAACATAAGCATGTAATATCTATAGGCTATTTTATTTTAATACTATAATTAGATTTTTCTCCATCATATATCATACAACAGTTTTCAAAAATTTGTACTGAAAACTTATTTGTAATAATTTTTCAAATTCAACCAAAGTAAATAATCAAACTCTTTGAAAGGCCAATTAGACTACATATTATAATATATAACTGACATTTATAGGCTTAGAACAATAAATTGTCTAACAGTTTTTAGTTTAGTTTGTAGCAGCGAGTTTTTCTGTCTATTTGAAATTAAATTGACTTTTCTATATGAACTTCCTTTAGTTGCTTTACCTTGCTTATATGGTTGTTTTTTTTTCAGATGGAATGGGTCACTTATAAAGTTTTTCATTGGGCTGTTAACTTAATAATGAGCAATTAACACCTATCACGGTGAACTGTTGCCAATCAAGCTTTTCCTTAATTTCTGCAAGCTGACCCAGACAAGGACTTTTCCCTCCTGTTCGCTGACCTGCGACATTTCCAATTTAGTTGTTGTGGCACATTTTCTTGTTTTTGTTGTAATAAAAGTTGTTACTGCTCGCAGTGAAATGTTTCACAAACAAAACGCAAAGAAATGTCCGATGTCGGTCTGACCCGAGGTTGCTTGCACAGTTCGACAGGTTGTGTCTTTGTGTAACAAGAAGGACAATCGATCGCGTATTGTATAATCATTTTATTTTTATGCTTAATTGCGTTTAATAAAGTTTTTATATTGGGACGAACAGACCTAATCGCCACGCAATGCTCTTAGAGTTTGTCGTTCTGAACACTGTGCAACATATGTACTTGTGTTTCTATTCAAACCTATCATTCACCTATTTATATTCAGGATTCTTTGCTTGCTATTGGCCCCAAAATAACTTCATAGTACCAACAATAATAAGCCCCTATTGCAAACTTTAGATGAACCCATACAAACGCATACACATAAGTTTAAATATTAATAAATATTTTAAAAGCCTAAAAGCCAAGAAATTTGTATAGTATATACAAATATAAATGTCCGCTGGAAAATAAGTCTTCCAATCTTTACACAACTTCGGCAAACTGCTTAACTTATGAATTTGTAATTATAAAACCCTTAAAAACTAGTCGGATTAACGTTTTTTAGGAATGCAAAATTATCAATGTTAATTTTGATGTCATCGATTTTTTTTAAATTAATTTTTTAATTTAAATTGATGATGAAAAAAAATTATTAAGAAAAATATAATAGTCGTTAAGCCATATAGATTTAAAAGAAGACTAACTAGTTGTAATATTCATATCCCTTAATAAAATAATTTGTAATTCATGTTATTTTAAGAAATGAAATTTAGTTTTTGTTGAATTTATTAAATTTTGCATCAACTTCTAAGCTGCTTTTAAAGTATATAACAATATATTATATACAGTTTGTCAAAAAACTCTTAAAAAACTTTGGAAAAAAAATAAAGTTTTTAATTTAATTAAATTTTTTAAAAGCAGAACGATTCTTTATTTAATTTTAAGTTATATTTAAAAAAAAAAATTATCAAAATATCTTTTTTTGTGGGAGAAAAAAACAACAAAAACTGTGTTTACACATTGTCAATAAAGTGTTTTTACAAAACACTTACTTCAACCTTAGGCCTAAATATGTAACAAAATATTATAACTTAAGTTAATTTTAGTATTTAGAATGACTTCCCTTAGGATGTATTGCACATTTAAGATGATATTTCATTAAATTAACCACTTTTAATGCATAATCACGCGGTATGTTGTGCCACTCCTTTAAAATAAAAGATTTTAGTACTATTTGGGCTTGTAAAATCTTTTTTCCCACTTGTTTTTACCTCTAAACATCACGAAACACAGCCATTGGGGTACGTTCCCTGTATGATATTTGCATTTCTTTCCCGATATTCTCTGCCATTCGATGGGCAACTATTTAACTACCAGTTTAATCTGCCCCGATTAAGCAGCATCACTCCAGCATTCTGTGCATCATTATCATTGTTGCTATTGTTCGTGTTGTAGTTGCAGTATTTAAAATTGTTGCTGCCTATGGTTTGCTGGTTTTGCAACGGGGCAGAGAAAGCTCTTGCTGTTTTTGCGGTTGCAGTTTTCCTAACAGCTTGTGATGTCAATGCTGCTTTTAACCGTTACACACTGCCTGCATAGCTTGTTATTACTTCCGTTAGCACTTAATTGATTTTGAAGGTGCGTACATACAAACACATGGAGACAAGCATACCAACAAACTTAGATCCTTGCGCAATGAGCCATTAGCAAATTGTGGGTTAAGTGCTCTGTATGACCAGCTACCTGTTAATAGCTTGAGGCCAGAGTCTAAAAATAAACACAGAATATATTTGTGGGTTGTAGTTCTTGCCGTACTCTGCCTTTATGCGGCTTTTAGGCATTTTTATACTCTATCGTACACAGTAAAAGCAGTAATATAATAGTAGTAAAGTAGAAGAGACGTCTAGCAAGGGAGACGAACTAAGAAAATACATAATATCTGGTCTTATGAACTCATGGACTCTACATTGTGTAAAATTTGTTAATTCACATCTTTGCTTTACAATTAAAAGAAATCTAATTGTAGAATTTTACCGAATTCAAATGCTTTTATATTTATTTTCCTTTTTTTTTTCAATTTAAAATATAATATATTACTAAAATTTTTAATTTTACTGGTCTACGGTATAAAACACTTGGAAGCTTTCTTTGGACATTTTCCAATGTTACTTTATGCTGCTGCTGATTTTGTTTTTGCTGTTATCCATGCGTAAAAGTTATTTGTAGAATGTACTCACTTAATGGGCAACGCTGTAGGTGTAGTTAAGCGGTGTTAATGGGCCGCCCGACCAAAGAAAACGGAGTCAGTTTGATGGCAAAAAAATGATTATTTGTATTTCTCTGGTGATTTCAAATATACAACATCCAATATTAATAAAACCAAATTGTTTAACAAGCCGATATGATTTTTTTAGACTTCAAAGCACACGCAAGTCCTACTGCGAATAACTTTTATTATTTTTTTCCCGTATAAATGTATTCTCTAAGCAGTGTATAATAAAGTTTAAAACAGCAAACTGGGTGACACGCCTAAATTTAAAAGTTCATGTTGAATATAAAATATAATTAATTAATAGTTGTTTCCATTAAAAACTACTACGGAACATATGAATTTAAAGATAAATATAAAAATGAAAAAAAATATTGCCTACTAATTGACCTTGCACTGCAACATCCGCGATGCTTTCACATGGCACCAGACCCATACATATGTGGCATGTGGTCTATTATTAGTATGTCAATTAGCAACGGAAAACTAGAACTGAGCTATGGGTATTGCGTGCATACTAGAACGTTTGCCTGTTAATGAGAAATTTCGAGGTGGTGGCGCATAATCGAGTGTTATCGAAAAGTCAATGGGAACGACATAGTAGCTAAGTGGGCTAGAACAGAAGGCGAATTCGACTTGCTAATTAGTTAAAATATAATATGAATAACAAGTTCTAACAAGTGTGTTGTTCACGTACTTACAGGGAAATCTGGACCACAGTACTACCACCGGAAACCAAAGATGTCTATACAGCCATATTGGGGGTAACCAAGGCCAGTCAGGTTGATGAAGGTGTCTACAGTTGCAAGGTGAGTCTTTATAAAATAGCCAGTTCTTTTTCTGTAAGTACAGAAAAAATTCAGTTGTATAAAACTAATATAAAAAAATAAATTAAATTCCGTTGATTTGTTAGGTAATACCTCACAAGTATTCAAATAAACAAGATTATAGTTTAGACCTTAGTTTACTTAATAGCAACACTACCCTTAATCACGCTAACTCCTTCCTTTGTAATATTTGTGTAAATAAACCACACTCAAAAATCTTAAAATTTTTTAGTTAAATAAAACAAAAATAGTTGTTCATTTACTTTTAAGATTTTTAAAAATTTTTTTTAATTTCTGTCATTTATGATGTGGTAGAAATCACTAGATATGTGGTTGCAAATAATATACACAAATAGGCTTCACGACGAGCTTCGTGTCGAAAAAAAATTAATTTAATAGAAATGCAACAGAAAAACATTAGTGAATTTATTCACTCAATTTAAAATATTTAGTCTACTAATCAATTTAATTGCTCTGCTGTACATATAGATATTTTGCTTACTCGTTCATTCATAAGACAAAACTCCTACCGAATGCCATATAATCACTTTCAGCTTTCCTCTCCTGCGGCATTCCGATTAGTTTTTTATTCGCCCTATTACATAGCTTTTAATTAGACTAATTAAAATATTAGAGTCTGTGCAGCGCCCGACAAATAAGCAAAAGAAATGGGAAGCAAGCGATATAAGGCTTGATTTGTTGAATTTGGTTAGTGGTGTCCGTAACTGCTTTTATTTTTGATGCTCATTTAAGGCATTTTTTATTAAATTTACACTTTTAGTTTATGTCATTCCAAAATTTACTGGCCCTAGTAGACTTCACCATTTAATAATCATTCTAATGTGGTTCCTGCTACTCATTATTCTTATTACCTTAAACAACATTCACATTAAAGTGATTTTGTAGGTATACAATATCCCTTTATAATTCTTATTATTTATTTGCAAAGGAACAATGGTTTTAAATACTTTAAGTCCCGAATTGATGTCTAATTTTTAGTACCCACCGGTGGGTCACTCTGGCTTTGATTCAGAACCATTTTTTGTTAAATGAAATAAATTATATGGTATCAAAACACATTTTTAAATATATTTATTAATATTTGTGAGTTTTTTTAAAACAATTTAAACAAAGTAGGGGCTTATTTTTGCAAAATTTGCAGAACGTTGCAACTATGTTCTATATTCTGAGATTTATTTACCGTAAAACATAATATCTCTAACTCTGTCATGATCTCGCGCTGCGCTCTCCCACGCACTGTGACATCTACCTTAGTTATTTACCTTTCTATGAGCCGCCAGGTGGAACTGACTACTAAAAATTGCGCCGTCCTCAACGTGTTAAAAAGCTGCTATACGCGTCTTCTTACCGCGTGTTTTATACTCCAACAAATAATATAATAATATTGTTATGATATTTATACCGCTTGAAGGTATTTTATTAGGAACACGTAAACGGAAACGTAAAAACAATTTTTTGTGTATTGTTTTCATTTAAAGTAATTCCTTATATATTTTTCCTTCTTTTTAAATACATGTATGTTTTATTCTTTGTGTCCACTAAGCTCCGTCCGTGCTTGACAAAAACATATATTATTATTTGTGGGATCATTGATGAGTTTTTGAACCACTTCTCTAACAAGAAATAATTCTGCAACCAATTATTTTCCTAATTGTCGTTGATTCTTATTGTAAATTGTTGAAGGAATATATCATAATCTAGAATATCGTATTTGGACTGGAAATTAAATATATAATAATACATATATTAAAATAAGAGAGAAAAAAAAGTTTCGGTGTGGCATTGTAGGAGACCGCCCTTCTTTAATTGTTCTTTTTCTTTTTATTTGATTTTGTTGTATTTCCATTTTTTGTTCTTTGCATTGTCTCCAATCTCCAAATGACCCAGGCAACAGATAAAAAGTAGCTAAAAGAAGTCGGACCCCAGCGCTTGGTAGCTGCAATAATTTAAAATAAACCCTATTTGTTAAAGCTGTTCCCGAAGGTTGGTTGGTAGCCCATCATGTGACTGTTTACTGAAAAGAAAAATCTTAGAGCCCGACTTCGACGTCAATTTAATGTCAATACAAAACGCTATTAAGCTTCTAGCCTAATTAAACTCCCTCCTACAGGATGTACAGAGGTGGTAAAAAGTCTTTACACAAACGAAAATTTTTTGAAGTTTTAACTTTGAAAGCATTTTTATTCTTATTGCTTATAATAGGTGGCAAATAATTTGTATCGTTATAAAGCCTAATCTATTTACTTACCATTTCAAAAAAAATTTTAAGGAAATCGGTTACAACAACAAAAATATCGAACTTTAAACAGATAATGCCAACTCGTCAAAAGTCTTTACGCACTTTTTTTTCACGACAA
>JAWNPV010000694.1:0-15521 GCA_035078785.1 Collessia kirishimana
ATCCGGGCGTACAAGCCCGAAAGTATGCACCAAATTGCTTTGATTGAGCCTTGCCACCCTCTCTCGGTGTGTGTGTGGGGCGATGTGTGTGCCTGTGTGTGCCTGTGTGTGTGTGTCATAAAATTAAAGGCAACCAACAGTTTGTTGTTGTTAACAAATTATTGCACATATTTGCCTGCCTGCCTGTCTGCCTGCCTGCCTGCCTGCCCGGCTGCCTTCCTTCCCTCAAGGAAACTATATAAATTTCCGCATAAAATGAAAATTTTATTATGAGAAAAGCATAAATATAAATTATGTTTAATAAACAACAGACAAACCGACTACAAATTTACTTAATTAAACAATTAAAATAGCAACAGAAAAAGTGATTGAAAAAGATCAGAAGATGAAAAACCTCTTGCCAAAGTGACTGTCAAACTGTATGTTTCAACAAACGTATAAATTATTTGTTAAAAAATATTTTAAAATGTTTTTTTTTTTTTATATATTTTAGCCACCAAACAGGCAGCCAACCAGGCAGCCAACACCTAAGCTTAATGGCAGCGGCTTTGCCATCTATCTTTTCTACTATTTTTACTGCTGCTGCTGCTGTTGTTATTCAGAGCAACCAACGGGGGGGAAAGGGACTAAGGGGGGTTTATAGCATAGTTTTCAAATAAATTGCATTACTTTTTATATATTTTTGTTTTGTGCCTTTCGAGAGAGGGAGGGAGAAGGGGGAGAGAAAAGAATGAAAACAGCAGCTGCATTAGCAGCCAGAGCAACAGGAAGAAGAGAAGAAGAAATCATTGCATATACATAGGCGCTGGCCTCGATACTCAAATCAGCGACAAATAAAACTTTTTACTACATCAGACACAAACAACTACACACACACACACACACACACACACAGACAGAGGGAGAGGCAAAATACATTGAAATACATGAGTTCTCTTTTGGATTAAGGAAACATTTTTGCTCGCCTTTCGAATTGCTATAGCAACAGGAAGGGGAACAGGAAGAGGAAGAGGAAGGCAAAGGCGAACTGAGCTGAACCAGCAGCCAGCAGCAGCCAGCAGCAGCAGCAGGCAGAAGGAAGGACGACAACGGCGGCGGTAATCGAAATAGAAAAGAAATATTACAAAACAACTAAGACTAAGGCATTTGCTCTATACCATAAGCCAAAGGGGGCCAGGTCGACGGCACAAATACTCTATACAGACAGCAGAGTGAAGCGATGATGACGATGATGATGCAGCACAAAAGGAAAATCAATTAAAAAGGAGATGAAAGGAAAAAATCGAAAAAAATTCGCCCTCACATGGTAGTCCAGGGTCCCGGTCATGCCCTGCAGGGTGTGTAATGAAAATGCACTAGAAAAAAAAACACACACACACACACACACAGCCATATAAGCAGCATGTGGAGCAGCAAATATTGGCAGGAGGCAGGAGGCAGGCAGGCAGACAGGAGGCTGGAGGATCACTGGTTCGTTCGTTCGTTCGTTCTCCCTGGCTGGACGCTTTTAATGTGCCAACAAAGAAATTGTTATGCATGCAGTAGAGTAAAGTAAATCAGGTTTATTGCTTCCTGCCTGCCTGCCTGCCTGACTGCCTGGCTGGCAGATGACCCCACAGCTTTCTACTCCCCAGAGTGCTTGCTACCTGCTCTCCCTATCACAACAGCAAACGAATCATCAGCCCACCGCCGACCGTGTGAAATACCCTTCATTCTTTTTTTTTTCTAATCGCCAGCTCACGGCAACTCCAATGGCATGTGAATTGAAAAAGTGTCGCCCCAATGCCAACGGCCCTCGCCAACGGCCCTCGCCATCGCATCCTGCTGTTGCCGCAACATGCCCAGCAGGCAATGGCAGCAGCGGGGGGGAGGGAGGCTGAAGCCCGCATGTTTGATGTATTGTTTGCGGTGGTGCGCATTTGAGCGTGCACTGCTTGACGAAATGATTGATGAATGCAAAGGCAACACCAGCCAGGCGACAGATGCGCGAGGGCAATACGCCGCCCCGCCACTCCCCGCCACGCCTCGCCACGCCACGCCACTCTACTTCACTCTCCAAAGTGTAAAAGATGAAAATGGTAGATGGTAATGCTCATGGTGATGCCGATGCCGATGCTGCTGATGCTGATGACTATGGAAATGGTGAATGGCGAATGGTAAACTGGTGGTGACTGCTGCCTGCCTAACTGACTGACTGACTGACTAGCTGGCTGGCTGGTGGGACAGGAGGGGAGATGAATATAGCAGCGGTGAGATGGTTTTAGCGGTTTTTGGCCCGCCTAAGCCGTTCGCTGCAGCAGTAAAGCAAAAACCGCATATGAATTGCATGAATTATGCGGCTTCAATTGAAACGCTCATTGCAATGCTGGCCAAAGTGCAATTGAAACAAAATGAAATGACGAGGCCATGAGAACCACTTGATGGCTCCATTCAATGATTAAACAAATGATTCGCCAGATGGGGTAAGAAAACAAGCCGTAGGGATGGTAAGTTAAGGTAGAAGAAAAGCCTTGAGGATGGTAAATGGAGATAGAAGACAAACCTTATAGATGGTAACTGGAGATGGAAGAGGAACCTTAAGGATAGAAGAGAAACCTTATGGATGGTTAAAGGAGATGGAAGACGAGCCTTAAGGATGGTAAAGAGAGATAGAAGAGAAACCTTATAGATAGTAAAGAGAGATAGAAGACAAACTTTATGGATGGTAGAGAAAGATAGAAGACTTAGCTTAGCCTAAAAATAATAATTTTCCCCGACTTTAATCACCACAAAACCTTTTGACTTTTCCAAACCTTTTAGGCAAAACTGATAAACAGACAACAAACCTTTCATGCTGACGACACATGGGAGGCGACGAAGAAGAGGAAAATTTATCCAAAATTAAAACTATTAATTATAAACACGTTGGCCCCGAAAAAGTTGTTGCTGATTTGGTTATTGATTGCTTGTTGTTATTTATATCGTTGTAAACACTCAAGCGCCCAACCCAACCCTTTGCCTCTGTCAGGTCAATCTGCTCTGCTCTGCTCTGCTCTGCTCTGGTGTGTTGTGTTGTGGTCTGGTCATGACTGCCTGGCTAAAGGAATTTGGATTATTTTTTCTACTTCCCTTTTTAGTTAGAAGGCTGAAGGGGGAAGGCAAAGTCATGGCATCTTAAACGGTCTGATTAAAGAATTTTGCCAGCAATTCGATTTGTCTGTTGGTAACATGAAGGCGGCTCTGTTGGCATCTCAATGTTTTTTGATAAATTATAGTTGCGCAACAGTCCCCAAGCTATATGGTCTAGAAAAATTCCTAGCAAAGCATGGAAAAATCCAAAGCTTTGTGTGGTACAAAATTCCTATCGATGGTTATGGAACATCAACAGCTATATGGTGTAGCTGCTCATGGAAATGTGTTAGCCAGCAGCCCCACACAGTTCCCCCAGTTGACCAGATCAAGAATTAACAGGGGATTAGCGATTTACAGAGAGAGAGCCACAGTGGTTTCCCCGTCAACTGTGATCATTTGTGTCTGATGAAGGGCAAATCGAAATCCGAATTCCATCCCCACTCAATGGAGAATTATCTCTCTGGTGTTTGATGTATAAAAGTCTTGAAATATTTATATGGAAAAATTCAAATGACATTAAAAATGTAGCGACAAATCCACGGAGTCTGCCTGCCTGCGCTTGCAATTGTCAACCAACTCGCTTCGGTTTTTTTTTTTTTTAGTTTTATTCTGGCAACAATTCAAAAGTTTGTTTTATTCATTTTAACACACTTTTCGCTCTTCTTTCTGGTTCACTAGAAAAAAAAAAAAAATTTGTTTCCCACCCAGTTTTTCTTTGTTTTTTTTTTTTTGTGTAATCAAATCGCATTGTGTTTCCGTCATGTAACACGTTTGAACACATGTACGACAGACTGGCAGACTGGCAGACAGACAGAGGAGCAGACTTGCATATACATTTATGTGTATAAAGAATTCCCCTCTCCCTCCCTTCTTGCCCACCCCCCCATTGAAATCATAAAGAGAACAAAATGAAAAGACAATAAAAAAAAAACACAGAAAGGTTCTTGCCATGTGTGTTGACCTTTTCCTTCTGCTGTTTTTTTTTTTTTTCTTTGTTTTCATTTGTCGTTTTGTCTCAATGGAGGCAGAAAAAAAAAACAAAAAAAAAAAGCGGACGGAATGTAATCAGAATGACCGTAATCGGAGGGCATCAGCATCGTCATCGCCAGCGCCATCGCCAGCGCCATCGCCATCGTTAGCCACCAAGCTGAGCTCAGTTTACGCACCATATTTTTGGGGTTTTTTTTTTGTCCCCAGCAGATCGAATTTTTGTCACATTTTTGGTTGGAAAAACTCTTGTGCGTTGACCTTTTTCCAAGCGAATGGCAGGTTCGGGTTAACTTTGGCTTTAACATTAAGTTGAAACTGTGTTGAGTCAACAACAAACAAACGGCTTTGACCAGGGGGAGAGGGAGAGCGGATGGCTGGTTGGGTGGCTGGCAAAGTCATGTTTTCTGCTCAATTATTGAGCCGCCGACTGGGTTTTTGTATGCCAAACTAAACATCCAATAACAATAACAATTCGCTCAAACAAATATTTCAAGGGGCGGTGGCTGTGGCTGGGGGGGTGAGACAAAAGTGTGCCAAAGTGTGCGGCAAATGGTGGCTTTCAAAGGCGGCCGTTTTATCCATTTTTCCCCCCTTTTCTCTGCCAATTTTTTGTACAAATGTATTTTTTATTTTTTTATATGTTGTTTGCTGTGTTGTGCTTTGTAAAACGTAAAACGTAAAACGCCAAAAACGGCATAAAATGTCAAGGACATGGAAATTTTTTTCCTTTTTACGTTTGAGGTTGTCGCGTTTTGCAACGCTTCGTTTGCCTTTGGGCTAAACGCATCATCAACAACAGCAACAACAAGAGAAGCAGCAACAGCAACATGATGATTTGCTGGACCCTTTAAATGGTTAAAACCGCCTTCATCTGCCTTATGACAGCCAGCGCTGAGCTAAGGACACTGATAGGACTTTGAAAATGATTTACAACTTTCTCCCACAGCTTTCTTAACCACCCCCCCAAGTGCTGCCTGCTGCCTCTCTCTCTCTCTCTCTGGCTTAAGTTTAAGGCCAACGGCAACACCTCACACCTTACCACCAAGCAAACCTTTTTGGTTTTTTTTTTGTTTTTTTGTTATTATTTGTGCCCAACAAACAACCAACAGACAACAGACAGCAGCCAGCAGCCCGGCTAACCCTACGGATAATTGGTGACGCCTCCAACAGCCACCGTGTAGCACTCGACAAACAGACAGCCCCAAGCCAAAGCGAAAGGTTCACAAAGGAGGTTAACGAGGGTCAAGTCGACACTTGAATACTCTAGAAAAAATGTTACAAAAAATTTCCCAAAATTTTTTTACCTTTTAATTAATTTTTGAAGAATATTTCAACTAAAATTTTTAAACAATAAAATAAAATCAATTGAAAATCAAACTGAAAGCTTCTCTGTGTTAAAATATGTTTAAACTTAGGGACAGCAAAACGAATTGCTAGATTGGCCAGCTACTGCCGCCAGGCACTAACAGGTGATGCTTATACTGATCATAGAACATCAATAGACAGATAGCTGATGAGGCAACAGGAAGTTGTCATACAACCCCTTGAACTTTAGGGTATAATAATTTCAGATTTAAATTATTAAGCCGGAAACTTGAATTCTATGGCAAATCAGACTGCCCCAGCGATGACCAGGTAGTGTTGCCTGTCTGTTTGGCATTACATTGGGCCATGTGTGTCGCTTGTCCACTGTCCACTGTGCGATGTGCAATGTCCAGTGGCCGTGTCTATGTCGCGGCCCTTATAATTGAGCGGATTTTAGCGTTAAGTAAATTCATGCATAATTTAATGGGCGAAAACAAAAAAGCAGATGCTTTTAGGCAACCTGCTCTGATCTACTTGGCGCTCCCCCTCCCATTGCCATTAGCCTGCTTCCAAGCCTCCCCCCTTTACAGCAGCCACTGCTGCTGCTGCTGTTGCTGCTGCTGTTGGTCAACGCTTGGCTTGCATATTTAACACGCTAAGAGGGGCGGCAGTCATATGGCCTTAAAAAGCCCTCAATTAACTTGGAGGGCAGGACGACGCATGCCAACAGCCAACAACCGCCAGGAGCAGCCAGTCCACTCGCTTATTTCCACACAATTAAGAGGAGCAAGAGCAGCCAGACGCAGTCAAATGGTCAAACGATGCCAGCCCAGAGGGGTAGAGGGATGGCGACTCCATACAGATTGCTCCCCAATGAATATAAAAAACAACAAAAAACAAAAAAAATAAAACAAAGTAAAGCGAAAAGCCCGAAATGCAAATTGTAGTTGTGTGCTGTAGCCATAAGGGAAGCGGACACACAGACACCACTGCATATGGACAGACAGACGGCACAAACGCACAAATTGACCCTTCAATACCCTGACAACTGACCTGACCAACTGCGTTTTCCCTAACAATTATTTAAAGTGTGAAAACAGTTGCATTTTCCATTAATTTTCATTGAAATTTCCTAAGGAAAAACCAAGACAATTTGATGGCCTCAACCGAATACTCTTCCCGGGGATTCTTAGGGTGATGAACTGTCCTAGGCAGCAATTTGGGTTTTTATTTTATTCTTTTTTACTCCTAATGACAACTTTTCCATTCATAACCCAAAGCGCTGCCCCTGCCGCGGGGTGCTGGGCAGTTAGGAGTAACCAAGATGCCTGGGTTATCAGTCAACACCTTGCAGTTGTCATTTAGACAGCTAGAGCCATGGAAATGATATCACTTTGATCTAAGATTTCTGCTAGAAAGGGTTAAAGAAAATTCCCAGAGGACAAAGGGCATCCAAGCTTCGTTGCAACGAGCTTCAAGGCTCATAATTCTCTGTTGGCCTGTCGAGTTGTTTTGCATTTATGGTTTCTTATTTCTTAGTTGGCATCTTTTGCGTATTTTCGGGCCGCTGCGCACTTTTACCTGCTTCTTATGATTATTACTTGCTGGCTTTTAGCGCTGTAAATTATGTTTATATTGTTGGAACGTGCGTGGCGGCAGGCAGCGGGCAATGGGCCAAAAGCAGAGCTGGCAAGGACGACATACATAAAGCGAAAAAGATTATAAAAAATAAATATAAAGGAAGTAAGAAGCACAGGACACTGTGCAGGGGAAAAAAAAGGAGCAAGAAAAGCCAGTGAAAAACCCATGACTGAGGCGACAGCATAAACTTTCCTGATTATGTGGCGCCAAGTGGCCAATGCAGCGTGCTGGGTCCCTGGGCACCCGGTGCCAGAGCTCGGCACCTGCCAGGATCAGATATGGACGATGGTGCGCAATTTCTTTTGGTCATTTGTTTAATGTGCAACGAAGGACGCTAGAAAAGCCAGCGCAATGGTTTTTCCTACTCCTCCTCTTCTATCCGCCTTTGACCCAGACTATTTGGTCTATTGAAAAACGCATGGGGGACACAGCTTGACTGTGTGGTGGCTGAGGAGGTGTTGGGGTGGTCGAACGATTGGAGCAACAACCGCGGCTGGTTGTCGTGTCTTTCAAAATTTTTCTTGCGTATTCATTACGCTTTAAAGTTTAATGAATTTTTGCCTTTCTGGCTCGGTCAAGCCAAATGGTTTGGGCAGTTGGTAGACAGGGATTTAGTAGAGAGAAAGAGAGACTCACAGTGGTGGGTCAAGCTTTAACTAAATTAGTCAAGCATAGAGTAAAGTGAAACAATCTGCAAGGGTAAAACACTTATTATGCTTCGACTGTAGCCTGCTCCACTGTGTCGTGGCAGTTGCAAATGCTTTGGCCAAGTAATTTATGCCGTTGTGTGTATAAAATCTGCTTTGATATCAATTGTTTGGCATTTTTTTTAATTAAATTATCCAGGGGGGCCAGGCCAAGCGGATTGCGTTGGCTCCGTTTGTTGTCTTATCTACCGCTGCAAGCACTTTGTCTTGCCAGTCCTCGAGGACCTTCTTCTTGGCCACTTGAGTTGCCCATTTACTTCATTAACGCTAGCTGCAGTCAGTTGCGGTCAGAGGATTGAATAGGAAGGAAGCTTCTATGTGAAACGAAAAACTAATTAATGTTCAAGGTAATTTATATGCCCAGCAGGGCAGGCAAAAACCAGACGAGAAGGAAACAAGAAATGGAAATCCAAGGAAGCAAACACGAAGCCATTGGACCGGGACCGGGCAGCACAAACCAAAAGCCCAAAACGTGTCCATAATTGTAAAAATATTATTTCATTTCTTGTTGTTTCTTTTGATTTTATTTTATTTTTCGTATTTTTTGTATTTTAGCTGCCAGCCAAGTCATACACAACAGCAAGCGGAATGACAGAGGCAATGGAAGCTCCACAGCACAGAGGAGGAGGAGAGAGAGAGAAAAATAAATGGAGACAGGAAGTTTCAAAAGGCTCTACATATGGATGTGTGTATGTGTGTGTGTGTGGCCGACTAAAGAAATCATGACTTATGACGTCGTCTTTGAGGCCACCATATGTCGTCAGAAGGCTGGCAAAGGGAGTCCCATGAAGAATGGAGAATTTCCACGCTTTTCTTGATTTTTTCTCCAGTTTTTCTCATTTTTTTGCTTCTGCCCCACCCACACAACGTATTAAATTGGAACATTTATTAGAAGCCAACTCGGGCTGCGAATGAAGCTGCAAGCGAATGACGTAAAGGCAGCATCAGCCAGTCAGTTAGCCAAGTCAGCTAACCAGGAAGGAAGCAAGTTGCTTTGACCAGCAACGGGGCAGTAAAAAACAAATGAAAATTGAAATAAAAATGAAAACAATCAAGCGGACAAACCCCATGAAATGAAATTACCTATGACAAAGCTCCAGACAGTTTAAATAGATTTATATGAAGCCAAAACAATTACTGTTCAAGAGCAATGGAATTTCCACAAAGTCTCTAGAGACATTAGGGAAATTTATAGAATCGTTTTTAAAGCCAACAATTGACAGGGGGGAATAACTGCAAAGCTAATTGGGGCCGCAAAGCTGAGGGAATTGAAATAAATAAAATTAAAAGAATTTAAATAATAAAATCTACAGCCTTGGGGATCTGTTAAATATTTAAAATCCAAAATCTAAAGTCTCCTTCTCAAGTGGCTTCCTGAGTAGCTTAGACACCATCGAACGACTTGGGGTAGCCAACAGCGGATTAAAGCTGATGCCTCGGCAGCTTGACAAAGTTAAAAATCCATTTAATTAGGAAAATTATAAATAATTTCCCCTTTAAGCAGTTAACAAGCAGGAATTATTATATTAAAAAAACAGAGAGAGAGGGACGCTGTTGACCTTGGTTATTAATTATAAAAATTGTTTGTCAAGTATCAGGCCAGACGTAATGTAACACTTGCCGGCTTTATTTGGTTTCTGGTTTTTTTTTTTTCGGTAAATGAAATTAATTTATGAAAACACTCTAAAGACGCTGGCGCAAGGAGGCTGGCGCAAGGAGGCTGGCGACAACAATGTGAGCCACCAACCCAGCCCAGAGACCCCAGAAAAAACCTTGATACGCCGCTCTTAGCCCGCATTCGTTAACAAGTATTTGCTCTTTGCACAGCTCTTCGCTGCTGCCACCGCCACAGGACGGTTATAGCTACAGGATCGGGACCAGAGGAGCTTCAGGACCCGCATACACTTGTACATTATCTGGCTTAGACTGGGCAGGATAGGCCAAGGTGGGACAGGACAGGACAGGACAGGGCAGGACGATGGTTTGGTTTGGCTGGTCGCCCTGTTATGTTTGTTGCTCTGCACTGTTTGGCTACCATTTACGTCATTCAGCCCGCAAACAACTCGCACTTATTGCCACTGCCAGGGGCCTCCCTCCGCCCTCCGCCACGGCAACCTCTCGTGGCTGAGTTTAGCAGCGGTGGCTCCCCTGCATGCTGCTGCCGCTGCTGCCGCCGCCTGTACATACATAATTAAAGCGTGTTATCCTTGTTGACTTTGTTATTAATCCACTCCAGCAAGTTGCTTCACTTTTCTTTATACTTTTTTTCACCCTACCCCCCCTCTCACACTCTGTGTGTGTGTGTGTGTGTTGGTTGGAAATTTTATTATGCGGAAAAAGGTTAATAAATGGAATTTTCAAGTTGTTAAATTGTTTATTTAGGATGGCGTCTACACACCAACGCCAATGCCAACGCCAGCACCATCGCCATCACCAACACACAGACACACAGGCAGCATCATTCACATTTCCGCTTCCGTCTTTTTATTTTGATTTTCATTTTGTCGATTTTTTTTTTTCTTCGTTTCCCTGTTCTATTTGTTATGTTTAACCCAAGAACCTTTTCTACGCATTTTTACAGATTTTTCTTTTTGCTTCTTTAGCCCGAAACTTTTCTATTTTCTATTTTTTGTTGTTGTTGGTTAGACAAGAGGAAGCTGCTGCCATATATATTGACACGTTGACATTTTATGGATTTTATTGAATTATCCTTTATCGTCTGACATTTTGGATATCATTTCAGCTTCTTGCCGTGAGTTTTCTAATTGAAAATTGCCAGACAGCGATGTTGCCTTAAACTTGTTTATATTTGTCTGTCCACTGTACTGGCCTCCTTGGAGGAATAAATTAAATTTCCCTTTAAAACTTCCAACCATCTAATTACTTTAGGCCAAGTTGAAGGTCCACAGTTGCTATTATTATAGAAAATCATCTCTGATTCTCTGGTTTCTGGTTTAATTACAACATTGCCATGAAGCTCCGTTGATTATTCATTTCAAATTGCTGAAATCTTTAAAAAATCTTTGAATTTTTTACTTTTAATTAAAGCCGCTTCCCTCCTCTGTAAATTTTTATCTTTGATTAATTTACTGGAAAATGCTAGGGAAATGAATTGTTTTTTTCTCTGATAATTAAACTACCTTGGGAAGAAAAAAAAAAACGAGAATAAAAACCATTTCAATGAAACATGACGACAATTTATGTTATTTTTCCCTTTTTTTTTACATTTTCATTGTATTTTTATAGCGAAGAACAAGAGTTCGAATTGAAAATAGTTGACCCACTGAAGGGAGAAGGAAATTTGTGTGTGCGGGAGTTTTTTTCCTTTCCCCCCCTCAGTGAGGCTGTGTGTTGCTCTATGTTAACACACATCAGGCAGTCAACAGGCTTAGTTAGATGAAGATGTCATTGATTGATGGTCTATTTCATTACCAAAAACGCTGCCTTGGCAGATACTTGTTAGCCAGGGCCGCTGATGAATGGTAGTTGCGTTGCCTGAAATGGCCTCACACCGCCTGCCATTATACCCTTGAGCTGACTGCCCTACTGACTGCCCTTCATGATGCCAATTAAATTATCTCCAAGTTGTTTATAAATTCCAATTCAATTAAAGTTTCCTTAACAAATCACAGAGAAAATATCTAACCAATAAAAATTTAAATGCCACAACGAACAAACAAAGCTTTGAACCATAAAATTCGGACATAAAAATCGACAGGAAAAATCCCAGGAAAAACTCTGAATTTACTTCAACGTGTAACAATTTCTGTAGCTTAAAAGTGGGCGTTCAAACAGAGGAGAATTTTTGGCTTTTTATCACCTTTCCTGCTCCGAATATATTTAATTAAAAAACTGTAAATTAAGTCAATGATCTTGACTCACCATTGGGTTGATTGCGACATTGGATGAGAAAATATTTTCCTATAGATGGAATAGAATCGCAAAGCTCTTGAGCTCCGGGCAGGCAGTTTTCTATATGAAAATAATTAACTGCAACAACCCACTGGGCTAAATGGTATTCTAATGAGTTGGTAAGCCGAGTCCCCTCCACATGCATATCCATCATCGTCGTCGTCTGTGCACAGTTCTGTGTTGGCAGTTGCCGGAAGTGGCATCAGCCTTACCAGACACTCATTTCCACAGCTAAGCCAAGCCTACTATGACGTTCTATATACACGGATATATCTATATGCATATAGACACACGGAGCAGACTTATTAGGGACGGTGTGGCATGTTGTTAGGTGACAGCTCGCTTTCGCTGTTGCATCCGCTTTGTGGCAGATTCTATTAGTTGGCTTTCTACTGCTCGTCTGGGAGGCTGAGAGAGGATGTGCCAGGGTGTACCTGGGTGTGCCTGGCTGTGTTGTGTAAAACAATATCAAATTTAAGGCAGTAGATGCTGCTGCTGCTGCTGCTGCCCCTCTGAGTTGAAATACCCAGGCAGCTGCTGCATTCTCTTGGCCAATATCTGCTTACCAATTAACCAAAAATCTATATAGAAAACTCTGCCGAGACCACAACGTCTGTCCACTCAATGGGCAACCATAAAGCAAAACATTCGAAGCAGAAACGTTTAAATTTATTGCGTGGAGTTTATAGCTGCTGTTGAATCAGGGCTTTGTGCTTAGAAAATGCTTTTCAATAACAAAAAAGGATATGAAATGAAGCTGATTGGCTGACCATTTGCCAAAGAAACAAGCAAATAGCTATGCACAGTGGTTAAGTTAAGTGAAATCTTAATTAAAATTTAATTCTTAGAGGGCTGGGTTACGGCTAAAAGTCTTTGAGGAATTACAAAATTCATGAATTAAAGTAAAAATATAAGAAACTTTGGAAAACGTTGCCTACTTTTAAGCGCGTTGATAATAGCAGCAAATTCACAGATTTTTTTTTCATGTTTAATAAAGAATTCCGAAGGGAAGCTTTAAAAAAAAAAACCTGGAATTCGGTCAGCTTTATCTAAACCTAGAAAATCTGTATTTAAAAATATTTTTAGACAGATTTTTATACATTTTTCCTTAAATATTTCCACTTGTAATAATTAATTTGTTTAATAAAAAATATCTTAAAGAGCCAAAAAAATTATAAAAAATATTTCAAAGAGCTAAATAAATAAATAAAAATAATAAAAAATATTTTGCAATTCAAATTAATTTAGAAAAATTATTTCTAAAGCTGCAAATAATATAAAAAAAATGATTTTAGGGTGGAAAAATATTTAAAACCCGAAATAAAAATTATAAATTCGCCAAACACCAAAGAATAAAATTAATCAACCAATTTTGAGTAGGAAAAACTTGTGAAAACTTATCTTTATAGCATCATCACTCACCATAGAAATTCACACATTTTGCACATAAGTGATTGGAAAAGGTTTTTCAAAATCCTTGCGATTTATTTGGACTTAATTTTGTAATCCTCTGCAAGCAAATAAGAACAAAAAAAAAAATACAAAGTTTGACACAAAAGTAAAAGAGATTGAGACGGAATGAATCGGCTTCCTTGGGCCAGGCAAATGCATTTGCATTTCGCCGGCAATTGTTTACAAAATCATCAAGGAGGAATTTTTCGCATTCGCTGTTCCATTTGCTGTCTTTTACTCTCGTCAAACTTTTCTTGGCTGCTTTTCCTGCTTAACACTGTTGACTGTCATTTGGGCGGACAGCGAGGTACAAAAAAAAAATATGTAAAAAAAAATAAACAATTTTTGGTGCACAGTAAAAAAAAATGAGGAGGATTTGAGCGTGATATTTACTGTTTACTGTTTTGTTGGGCAGATATTTCGATGTTTACGCGTTGGCTGTGGGCCGCACGTGCTAAACGAGTCTCTCGAATCTCTATCGAAGGGTAGAAAAGGAAATGCGAATCCGAGTCCGAGTCCGAATGCGAATGCGACCGAAACGACAATGAACAGCTAGAGACGCTCCGTGGACCGAGACGAGTCTTGTGTTGCTGTGTGTGACAGTGACCGCATGGAGTTTATGGATGGAGGCGGCACGCTGCTGCTGCTGCTGCTATTGATGTTGATGTTGCTGCTGCTGATGATGTTGCCAATGATGATGACGATGATGGCCCACTCACATGGGCCAGCCACTGGCATGTTAAGTTGGCTAAAATCAAACAGCATCATCTCTGTTAACCCAACCAAGGGGTAGCTGCTTGCTAACAGAGCTCAGTTCACGCCTGACCAAGGACAATGTGCCGCTCTATGTTACCTTACAGTGTTGCTGCATGCCGCCATATAAACAAACGACTCATTACTTGGCTCATTCAAAATCATGAAACATAAATGTTGCCAAGGCAATGCATTTATGTTGCCGCAGCCTTTGTTGCAGACAGCAGTGTTGCTCTGTTGATTTAGAAAGAAAAAACATCATAGTAGGCCGTTAGAGCATTGAAATTTGCCGTTATTTAGTATGAATGAAAGCACAGACTGTCCTGGGCAATTTTCAAAATGTTAAACGACCTGCCAGCGCTGAGGAGTGACAACCATTCAGCTTACCGGCTTCGAGCCGATTAGACCCCTTTGTGGGTCAATTATTTTCCTATTTTCCTATTTTCTTATTTTATTTATTTGTTTCCAATTGGAAATCAATGTCAGTGACATTCCCCAATAGTCGGCGTATATCAATGTCAGTTACGTTCTCCACTGGTCGACCGATAGACATATAACAGCTACAGCTACAACGTTGGGATCGTAAATAATTAATTTTTATTGTTTTGTTGCTGCATTTGGTTAATTGATTATTATTATTATTATTGTGATCATTATTCTTGGTTTTTGTGTTTTCATTAAAACTGTCATCCATGCGACACTTAGGGCAACATATTTTGTATTGTACGAAGCAAGCAATAATGTAAACAAAAATCATATGGCCGCCTGTGTCTGCCATTTGCACTTTCGCCACCTTAGTCAACATTACGGGTAGCAACATTTTAACATGGTTAGCAACATCATAGACATTGCGGTTTACATTAACATAACCAATTGGCAAAGAGGATCTGCTTAACAGCAGTTACCCCTGCAAATGTTCATTATTTTTTTTTTTTGTTACCACAGATCCCTAACAGAAAACTGTGTGGACTGTGTGTTATATTTTAAATTTTAAGAGTTTAAGGGGGAACCAGCTTGTGGTAATTAAGTTCCATCACTGTTAACAAGCAATCAAGGCATTACAAAGAAGTGTGAATTGAATCAGCTACACTAATTACCCATATAAATTTATTATTTTCGTTTAACTCGCTAAAGAGTTTCTTCTACCCACCCAAGTAGGCCTGCAATAACAGCAATGTTAACTCAGTTCCATGAGTTTTCCACAACAGCTAACAGAAGGGGAAATTTAACTACCACAGCTTAGCGTTCCACTAACATAATCATCTGATAAGCTTAACACAGCTTAGTTCCAAACCATTTAGCTTTTTTATAGCTAAACTTTCAAGTGTCCCAAAAAGCCTGCAGACTTCTTATGGTTCACATAATAAAGTTTTCTATTGAGAGCTTAAAAGCTCATACAGTAGACTCTGCTCTGCCCAACTAACTGCATTGCTGGTCTGAAGTGAAGGTAGAAAAACAAAACTTGACCATCAATAGTCCTGGTTACGTGAAACACCAACAATCTATATGGTAAGCTTAAGCTTTTATCACAGTTACTTTTTTTATTTCTTTTTATTTTGCAGGTTAATTACCATCCCTGGATTGTTTTACTTAGTTTACGCTACTTTGACCTAATTATGGAGCAAGTTTTTAGGCCACGAAAACAAGTGT
>JAWNPV010000695.1:0-15488 GCA_035078785.1 Collessia kirishimana
TAATCAGGTATGAAACATGTCTCTGTAAAGTTCTATCATGTAAACTTAATAATTACCCCTGTGGGCAGATCTTAAATACACGCGTTCAATGCCTTAAAAAAAAAAAAAAAAAAAAAAAAAAAACAAGCAACAATAACATGATTATGAAAGTCATTATTTGTTTAATGACGCCACAGAGACAGTTTTAATTACTGCAAATCCCAGCTACAAGGCTTCGGCTATTAGTTTCGCATGTTCACAATGCATAAATCCATATATTTAGATATGAAAGTTAAAAAACAACAGAAACCAGAGAAAGCCGAAGAGACTTAGTCAGGGGAAGGCAGGGGGCAGCCCGCGCAGTGCGGTTGCTGGAGCCATTTAAATGGACAAGCTTTCAGCAACATGAAAATGCTTTATGGCAATTAAAAATGCCAATGCGTATAAAATGCAATAAATATATGCATATGTATATGGCATTGTATGTATTTCTATATTTCTTCTTCTCTTTATATATTTTTGTAACATCTACGAAACAACATTGAAATTGCAAATGACATGCTGGCTCTTGTGGAGGCGTTCTCAAATCGAAATAGCTTGTCGTTTCGTTCGGTATTTCTAGAGAATTAAATTTATTATAAATGATTTTAATAAAGTGGCAAAATTTTGGTTCTTTGGCAGATTAAAGAAGAGTTCTGAGATAAGAAGTTTAATGTCCCGATTTAATAAATGCATAAAACGACTCTTGTGGGTGGATAAATTGCTTTATTTTGTATATTATAAATATTTAAATAATGTCAAGCGTTGATGTTGCTGTTTTGTTTAATTTTTAATAATAAGAATCTGTATATGGTACAATAGAAATAAACATAATTCAACAACGTTTTAAGCTCTTCATCTTGGAAGAGCTAAAAAAGATATAAAAGTTTTTGTTTATAAATTTGCAAAAAAAAAAAAAACAAATAACTGTCAATCTAATGAAACAGAGACCGATGATGATGATATTTCAGGAGACAAAAATATTAATTCCTAAAGAAAAAATTATGTTTAAAAACAATTGTAATAAGAATTTTTTTTTTGTTTTTTTCGGTTAAATATGAATATATTATATTTAAAAAAATAAATATAGCAAGGCAACCTAAGCTAGTTATATGTAAATGATGTAGAGGTTACGGAAGGATTTCAATAAAAACTTCAAACATATTTTAAATATTAATAAATTTTTATATATATATGTTGGAAATTAACAGATTTTGTACAAAAAAGGACAAAACTTTTTTTTTTAAGATGAACCAGTGTGGAGAGTTCTGGGGGTGAATTTTTTGAGTCTTCTTTTAGACGCAAAGATGTTTGCAACTGAAGCTGCTAGGGACTTTGCTGTGCGTCAGTCTTTTGCGATATATTTGTACTTTTCCCATCGATATCGTTGCATATTATTATTATTTTTGTTTCTCTTAAAAATCAAAAGTCAATAGCATTATAGACATTGCTGGTCCTAACAAGTCAACTAACTAATCCATTAAAAATTAATGCGTAGATTCCAAAAAATAATATTTAGGTAAACATTTTTTTTTTTTACCTGACAAGGTGCAGCCTTGGAGCTTCAAATATATGCTTTAAAATAAATTAAAATTTTTGTGATTAATATTATTATACCAAACTCTTGTAAAATATATTAAAATGAATCAAACAACCTTTTCTACTTTAAATTAGTTTAAAAGAACTATAAAATTAGTGTAAAAGGCTTAATAAATTCAATTACAATAAATTTCTATAGTTCAATTCTTTAAAATTAAAAATCAAAAATTTTCCTATTGATTTACACAATAAAACAATTCGGGAATTAAAAATCTAAAATCTAAGCTTTAGGAAATCCTAGCTAAATCGATTTAAAGTACCCTGGACTGCGGCACTAGACTGACTGTAGCTGAAAATAACATGTCAATTTGTAGGTAAAGGCAATTTGGAATTAAATATTAAATGAATAAAAAAAAACCCCCACACACAGACACTCATAAACACATATAAGCGCATTTATGTGTATAGATGCGCGCTTTGCCACTGGAGGATATTTAAATGCCGTAAATTTCCAATGTTCAGTGTACAGAAGTATTTGTGTAATGCCCACGATAAGCTAACTTATTGATCCACTTGCAAATGAGTGTGTGTGCCTGTGTGTATGTCCCTGGGGTGGGTGTGATCCGTGCAGAGGGTGGGGTGGGGGGTCAGGCGGTTGGGTCCTGTTTAATATTCCGTTTTGTCATTGCCGCTCGCTGGCCACCCCAGGACATATCGTGATTTTGGCAAACTTTCACGCGTTCGCTGTGACGCCATGTTGAGAACGTTCTTGCTGCACTGGACGAAGACTGAACAAATGAAGCGAATGTGCCGCGAGTGTAGTTGTGTCAATGTTGTGTGTGTGTGTGTGCGTATGTGTGTTCTCTCTATATAAATACAAATGAACACGTGTGTGTTTGTGCTACATGGCTAACAAACATAAAGACATGGGACTGTGGGACGCCTGGACAGATGTATAGACTGACAGCTACAAATATGACTACATATGTATGGACATTTGTATGACTGACTGACTGTGTGTGTGTGTGTGTGTGTGTGTATAATACTTTGCATAATTTGACTAACAATTAAGCGCAAATGCACACATACGTTGAAGTGTGTAAGGGGATGAGGCGGCATGAGATAGAGACAGATAAAGTAACACGTAACTAATGCAAACGTACACACACACACACATCGCACACATACGTGTACATATGTCCGCTTTCGCATTTGCACACAGCAGCAGTCACAGTATGTGGCGTTAATTAAGCAAAGCAAGTCTGTTAATTAGTGTTGCCTACTTTGCAGCGCATGAATAGACAAAAATCTACGCTTTCATTTTGCACTGCTGTGTTCATCACACCAAATTGAGACAGAAAAAAATAGATTTACTTGAAAAATATTATTTGATAGCTTGTTCATATAAATATATAAATATTTTATAATAAAAACTAATTAATATCTAAATGATTTTTTTATTCCATTGCAGCAAATTGTCATTAGAAAACTAATTAACAGGTAAAATTGCACAAATATTCATTAAACAATATTTTATTAAATTGATTAGCACACTAATAAAGTTGATTATGGAATTTATAAATTTAAATGTATTTTGTGGGACAAAATTTAATCAGTTGGAGGTTGAACTGTTGTCCTGTTAAACCATTTTAATTGCTTGAGTTCTCATCAGTTTTCCCTAATGATTAAAACATTAAAACATGAATGGTTCAAGCCCTAAAGCATAGATTAAATATTGTTAGCAAAAACTGCAAAGATTTCTATTTTCTTCATATTTTTCAGGATGATTTTTAATCGAAATGTGAGTCAATAGAAAACTTGCAATTCTGCTTCAATTAAAGAACCCATTAGCTTTACGTTTCCTATGAATTATAAAATGTTTGAGCTGCGTTTCGTCAGTGATGGGCTTTGCCTTTTAATTCATATACGTAAAACTACTAATTGCTTCTAGATTGCTATTTTCGACTAAAGCCTTTTCGGTTTTCTAATCCACTACGTTCACATTCTTTGCTTCTCCAAGATTTCCAGTTGGCCTCTCAGTTATATCGACTATTTTTTGATGCTGATTGCAATTTGTAAATATAAATCAAATATGCATATTGCATTCTCATAAATCATTTTTCCGTCAAGGCTTGAGAGTGTTGTCCTGGCACTCGGTTGCCTACTCTGGAAATATCAATTGATATGGCAAATTGCAAATAAATTTTTGGTAAACAACTTTGCAGTGTCTGAGGACTAAGAACTGAGGAGCATAAAATACAACATCATCAAAGGAATTTTTCATAAACAATTCTCATTGAAATAAATTCACAGCAGAGTGCAGCTGCTGGTCCACCACCTACCTACACCCAATCAAATACGCACACACGCACACTGAGACAAAGGAGAATCAAAAATGTATATTTTAAAAGTTGCTTTCAATGTTGTTACTCAGATTGCTTTTTTGGTTTTTGAGAAAAGTGTTTGCTAAAACGCATTTTGTGTTAATTAGGCAACTTGAGTACAGAGACAAGGACAGAGGAGGAAGAGGGGCGGCTGGAAAGCCGTGTCATTTCATTTTTAAAACTGTAAAAGTACAACGACGACGCTTTGTGATGCAAATCATACGCAAATGTTGTCAGAGTAAAATATGAAATAAAACCAGAGGACAGGACAGGACAAGCATCCTAGTTCTATTACTTTGAGGAGTCCCCAAACACAGACACACACACACCCTCAGACCCGCACATCCGCACTGACAAGCCCCTCACAGACAGACAGCTACGCAAAGATATGCGAAATGGGTATGCCAAAAGGGGTTATGCAAAGTCAAGCAACCTGAAAAAGACACATTTGCGATGCAAATTTTTCCGACGCTGCCTCTCCAGCACTGAGTATGCTAAGGAGCCCAGGGAGGGGTGGGGGCAATGAGGGTGGCGAGCTGGTTTGGGCTGACTTGTCATGGCAACGTGTAAATCAGGCTAAGTACGTGGTCTTTTGGTCTTTTAGCTGTCATGACAGTGCTTTGTCGTTACCGTTGCCCCAAAAACTATGCAACATTTTTTGCATGCGCGCTGTTGTTTGCCCAACTTTGGCAGAGTTTTCTTCACATTTTCTGTTGTTGTTGTCATTCTTGCCTGTTCCTTTCATTTTTTCTTTAAATATAACTAGTTGTATGAAGCACAAGAGAGCGTTTTTGGGGGCTGGTAGAAGGTCGAACCGCTTGAGTCGCTCTCAAAGCTTGTTTACGCCAAACAAACATTTGCTCGACATCTGCTTTGCCAGTGCAGAGCAGCGAATCGTTTTTCCTGTCGTCGTATAATTACATATGCATGACGGGGCAGTCAAAGGGTGGGCGTTTCCCAATATCAATACCCGGCAATACGTATAACCATAAGCACATATGTTCTATGTACCTGTGTGTACTGATCTACTCATGCCAATGCCAATGCTGCTGCTACTACTGCTAGGAGCTGGTAAAATTGCGCATACGCCATGCTGTACCTGCTGCCGTTGTTGCCCTATGGCTCAATTGTCCTGTGTGGTGTGCTGTGGTGGGTGGTGTGGTCTGCGCTTCGCTCTCTGGTCAACCAATTGTTGTTTTAAATTAATTAATTTCGTTTTCATTAGCAACGGGAGCTGCACAGCAACAGCAGCAACAAAAATAACAAAAGTTTTGCTTTTGTTTTTAATTTTATGTTTTAATTTGCCATTATTTTAACGGTATTTGGCAATTTGGCGCCAGTTGCAGGCATCGTTTCATTTTAAAGCGATTTTCGCACCACTAATTATTATTTAAATTCTTGATATGCCGAGCGCTACGTGCCCAAACAAATGGGATTATTTCAATAAATTAATGCATTGCAAAAATCAAGAACTTAGCCAGCCGCCACCATATAAAAAAAGCCTGAAAAGCATTTTATAACAAGAACATTGCAGTCCAATTAACGTTGCACAATGACACACAATGGCAACGACAATCTGTTTACAGTTTTTGTTATATTCGATATGCTGGTCATAACGTTTTATTAAAAAGAGTGTTGAGAATTTTTAAAGGATTTAAAGAGCTATCAATGTGGTTAGATTGACCAAATTAAAATCAAACTCTTATTGTCAAAGGAATCCAAAGCAAGACAGCGTCGTTTTCTCCCTTTCATCTCGATTAAAATGCAGAAAAATTAAATAATATCGAATAATTTAAACCAAATCATTCCTTTGGACCATACCGAAGTAAAAGCCCTTGTAAAAATCTCTATAAACTCCCAGTTGAAAGCTCAACAAAAGGGCATCTGCCTATCGACCTGTTAAATGTTTATGATAAAAATGCTCCCTGGGCTGCCCAGTCAATGACAATTATTTTTTATCTGTTTGGCAATTGGCATTGTCTGGGCCGTTGTTTATAAACTCATTTCGGGCCGTAATCCGCCGAATTGGCAAGAGCCGATCAGGCGTGCTTAGTAAGCGCAAGGCCGGCCAGAGTGTCGCCCACTTGGGGAAACCAATGGCCAGCGGGAGGGGCCGTCGTGTTGGCCTGTGAGGCATTTACAATGTAATTACTGCAAATGCAACTTTTGTCTGGAAAATATATATGGAAATTATGGCCAGCAGTGTGCCAACAGCAAATAGCAAACAGTCAGAGCCAAAAAGCTCGAGGCAGGAGGCAGGATCCCGCTGCGTGGGCCACTGCCATTTGGCATTAGTGGAAAGGCGGGTTGGCTGGCTGGTTGGCTCGCCGTGGTTTTGGCTCACAGATTTCAAGGCGTCAAACAACAAAGTGAAATTTTAATGCAAACTAATGCAAAATCTTTCGATATAAAACACCGCTACACACGGGCTACCCGGTCTACACAGCAACAACAACGGCAGCCGGCAGCATCAACATCAGCAAAATAAATTGAAAAGCAAAATGCAAAGTGCCGTGGCCTGGCCTGGCTGGGTGTTCGCGCACAATCTTCTCACTTCCTTTCTGTGCTTCCTGACGCCTACTTGCGTCCTTGGCGCAACAAGACAAATGAGTCTGCATCAATCTTAATTAATTATTTAAACGCAACGGGCATGGAAATGGCGTTGCCTGGCATTAAAGTAGTGTATACAACGCCAGGTCCCACACTGGCTCCGACTTTGGTTGTGTTTTTGATTCCATGTCTCTGGCTCCTGCGTTTTGCCTTCTTGCTTATTGCCTCGGCTTGGCTTTTGTCTTGCGCGTAATTAAAACGAAAGCCTTTTGATATTTAAATTATTTTTCATAAATTGCATTGCAGCACAGAAAGCAACAGGAACAACAGCAGCAGCAACAACAACAGCAGCGGCAGCAACAAGCAAAGCGACAGCTCAGCAACACAAAATGAATAAATGAATAAAGAATTCTGAATACCCCTAGTTGATATATTTATACCCTTAGACAATTGAATCTGAATTGCTTATTCAGATTTAGTTTTAAGTTGAAATATTCGAAACCTAAAGAGTAAATTGAATAAACAACTTGGTTGGGCGTCGGAACTTAGGAGTAGGATTCGAATGCCTCTTAAATATGCAAGATGCTGGGCGATTGGTTGACCGCCTGTTGAACATAAATCTGTTAAGGCTACTTCAAGGCACTGAACACTGTTTTGGGGGAAAATCCTGAGAGCTGTGGAACAGTAGAGAGTTGCCGCATAGCTTTGCTTAATTGGACTTTTTTTAGATTTATCATTGAAATAAATTCTTAAAAAATGTTTATTTCCATAACTTGTTTAATAGATTAAAGCCAGTGCAGTCAGCTTATAAGGAAAATTGTGTAGTTGACAGCCTTTGTCAGTAAAATTCAATGAAAATAAAAAAAAAATATTTGTTGTTTCATCATCTTGACAGCACAGATCCTTTCGGTTGCTCAAGTTCTATCAACTCTAATAGCCTTTAAGATTTTCTACATTTTCTTAGATATAAAATTGGTAACCAAATGGGTAGGGAAAACCGTAACAGACCTGAAAGATTTTCCTATAATTTTATACCCCCAGCATAGTTATGTAGCCATGAGACCCAGACTCCTAGCCAAGTGTATGCAGTTCCAGCAAAAACGCCACTCACTCGGCTTCAAATCCAGAAATGACTTTGAATTTTTATTTTTTACTTCCTCGGCTTTTACTGGCTGCCTCTGCCGTCAGTCGCCTCATTTTGATTCAAAAGCTGAGCAGACCCTAGACTGGTATTAGGTTAATTTGTTGTGGCTTGTGTTTAAATTAACTCCCGTTGCACTCTGGGCGAACAAGGACTAGAGGACAGCAGGCAGTGGGTGGGCGAAGCTCACCACACATGCGAGACTAAGATGACTTTGTCCGGGCAACTGTCAATCAGTGCCAGACGCAGTTGCTATGACCATAGTGTACTTGGTTTTTTCTTATCCATAAGCCAATTCACATATTCATCCGCAGGGGCAGGAGCAGCAGGAGCAACAGTGACGGCGTTGATGAGCCGCAGTAAAAGCGGTGTCAAGAGGCATAAAAACTCAATAAATACCTTGTAGTAGCCGCATTGAAACCATAAAACCACTTAGAGCCATTGGGCCTTTGTCCACCCACTCAGCTTAACCATCCCCTTTCGTCCCACCAGCCAGTATCTGTCTGGCTGCCTAGTAATTATGATTAATCTCATTTAAATGAAATGGTTTAATTGTATGGCGCGGGTGTCTTGTCATTAAATGATTTTTATAAAGGCAACAAAATATAATTTGCCTTTGGGGGGGCCGCCACAGACCCTGCAGCCCCCTCACTAGCCAAATGAGGCTGAGACACCTGCTCTTGGGTGGGTATCTCGCACTAATTTTCTGCATTTCACTCACTAATAAATACGTTTCGGTGTAGGATGACATGGGCGGGAGCTGAGAGGAATCGAAGGAGACGTGCGGCGCCCATAAGTCTGTGTTCGGCAAGCTGCAATCGCTGTTAAAATCCCCAAACTTAATGTAAAGCGAAATGACATTTGTAGAGATTAAATTCATGCTTTTAGCGCTTAATCCTTTTATCGCTGGCCACGAAGGACGAGCGGTGGCAGTAGAGAGTGGGCTTTAGTCCTCCAGCTGGTTTCCCAGTTTCGGTCTGCGTCGCTGGCCTGCGGTTTGGCCCCTGTGCATTGTTATTGTTAGGGATAAAGCCGGTTGGCATGAATGCCGTCACGGCTACGGCGTTGCCGCGTCCAAGTAAATGAATCAGATTTGAAGTATTTTCGACTAAAATGGCCATTGTCAGTGTCTATCTTACGGCTTAGGACTAGACTTAATTGTGACTCATTCAGCTGTTGCTGTTGCTACTGTTGCTGTTGTTGTTGTTGTGGCAGTGAAATGAAGCCATTAGCTGGGTAAATATTATTTCATCAAATTAAAATGCAAAACTTTGTAGCGCATCACGTAGCCAACACGTTGTCACGTCTCTGCTGCATACTTCATGCTCCCCCATGCTGTCTATCCTCGGTTGGTTGGCAAACTCTTTTGTTTTTTCTCCTCTGCGGCGCTCCACAAAATCTGTTGCATACTTTTTTGGGGTGCCGCAACGACTGCTGTCTGCCGTCTGGCCTGTTAATATGAGAGTCTATGCAGGCATTGGTTTATGCATATATTAAATATGTCACGCCGACTCGACTTTTTGCGCTCAATTTAATGCAATCGTATGTGGCTGCCAAAAAAACGCTAGAATTGTTGGCGTTGTTAGCAGACATATTTATTCGAAACTTTGACCAGAAAGTGGGTAACAAGAGAACAATGCCAACAAATGTTGTTGAACTCGCCTGGCAATGCCAACAATAACAGACAATTCATGTGCTAAAAGGATTATTTAGATTTAAATCCAGCGTATCAGAGGCGGAATGCAAAGTAACTTTAATTGTACGAAGGTTTTTCTTAGAGAAAGATGTGATTTTCATCTTGCTAGCCTCAGAGCTCAATAGCTGCTTGTTAAGTGGTGAAGTGGATATAAGATCTGGCCATATATGAACATATTTAAAGGCATTTTCTTAGAAACTATTTCAGTTAAAATAATTTTTTAGTTTTTTTATATGTTTATTAATATTTTTACCATAGAAATTCTATTAAAAATTTCTAATTATTTTTATTAATATTTTCATCATAGAAATCCATAAAAATCTTTAATATTGTTTTCCCAAGTCTTCAAGTATTTAAACCGAAAAATTATTAATAAAAATAATAAAGACAAAAAAAGATGTCTAAATAGTTAAAGCCGCAGCTTAATTATATTGTCAACTCTGTTGTATAGTAAAAATCGAAAAAACCCAAGACTTCAAGGTAACTTAATGGCCGCCTTATGAGATTGTTTTTCTTGCCACAACAGATTAATATATTGCCACACACACATTAAACTATGCAAATTGTTCACTCAGCACACAAAGTACAGAGAAAAAAACAAAAAAAATTGTCCCTGCAATCAATATAGCACGCTGCTTGCATAACGGTAATTTGGCTGGGCGGAGGAGGACATTGGCAAACCGTTGTGTTTCTATTACGAATGTGTTATATGCGCCGAGGAGCGGACTGGGGCCGTGTCTAGACCTATTGATGATAATAATGCCTAAGCTGCACTCACATGGGATGGCGATGGCTCAGCCCAGAGCTGCACAATGGTGGCCCCACCAACTACTTGTCTGTTGGCTGGCTGCAGGACGACCAACAAAAGTGGATAATATGTGGATATTTTTGGTCACGTCTGAATTTATTTGATTGCTAGCACTTTTAGCATTGTTGTAGCTGACGTTTTATTTAATGTCCTGCCAGTAGCAGCAGCGACAGTGAAGGGAGAGCAACGACAATAACAACGTGGACAACAACTGTGACCCAACCAGTCGGTGGTCTCTGGTTGGTCTCTGCCAACGACTGCGGGTGCAGTCGGGCCATGGAAATTGCCCAGGAAACGTACAATTTATTTCAGTTCATTTCTTTTTGCCACCATTTGGCGCCACTTGCCACACCGCCGTTGTTATTACTGTTGCCCCCCCCCCACACTCTCTAGCTATTGATGTTGCCTACTTTCGATTTTGGCATGTCGCGCCGCTCACGTTCGCCGGATTGTCCGTGCCCCGACCTAACCATGTTCGTCTACGTTGCCACGGGTCTACATACATGTGTTTTGTTAGCCTTGCCTGCCAGCCATTTGGCGGTCGTCGTCCTCATGGCGTTCGCGTCTGGCGGCATATTTTCAGCTCCAAAAAAAAAAAAAAACGAGTCAAAGAAAACAAAAAGTGAAGAAAAAACACAGAAAACAGAAAACACAAGTTGCCAAGTTATCAGCCCAGACGGCAACAACAACGATGAGGATGACGATGACGATTGCTGAATCGACCCACCTGGCAGAGGCAAACAAGTCATTTGATGTTTTCATTCGCTTGGCACCCAAATCGACTTTGTGGTCGCCGAACGACCCCTGACTGCTTTTATCAGCCCTTTTGTTTTTTCCCCAGCAAGCGGCCAAAATAATAATACAATTCCGAGTCCAAATCACAGGCATCGACTTTCGAATGCCCTCAATATTTAAATGACATAAATCAAGCTTGAAAGCGACTATGATTTTAACTTACTTGAGATCCTAAAAAAATATTTGAGTTTCGAAAGGTTTATTCAACTCAAAAGGCGGCCTTAAATAGGTTAATCAATGCTGCTTTTAACAGATAAGCGTGCCTATAAAAAAAAACATCAGTCTACGCAGGGACGAAAGGATAATAGATTATAGATAAAGCGAGTGGTCTGATGTGTCAGCTTATGGTTTTAAATTATCTTTAGCGAATCAAGCTTAATGAGCCATTTAAACCAAACTCTTATGATTTTGCCAGCGATGAGGCAGAGTCAATAGTAAATTTTTCTAGGCCTTGGAGTCTGCCAAAAAAAAATTCCTTAAAAGTTTCTCGAACTAAACAATCCTGATAGCAGAGCCAGGCAACCCTTTGCCACCCAAGTGTATGTAGAAAAATATTATTAGTTCTGTTAATATTTCCGACTGGTCTGAGTTGATGATCACGATATACTTGTTCTCTGGCTGTTGCCATTAGTTGTTGCTACTGTTGGTCTTTCATTGCTTGCCACAGTTGCCTCTCAGGGACATCCATAGCCACGTGTGTTACACGTATCTGTTGACTCGGGTTTCGTGACAAAGCGAAATAAATTGCAACGTTATTTGCATAAAAATGCTGGCGCCTGAGTGCGAATGACAATGAAATTTAAATATTTATGCTCTACGCTTAATATTATTAGAGTTTCTCAAAACTTTTTCACCCCACTTGGTAGTCTCCTTGGCAGCCCACTTGCCGTCCTGCAGTTTTGGGCCAACGAGGCGGAAAAAAGGAGAAAACTATATACATATACATGTGTATAGATGGGGAAAAACTTATATTAAAACATATTTTGCGGATTTTTGCTGTGCGTGACGGCAGCAATTGTTGTTGTCCCTGCTGTGGTTGCTGCTGCCGCCGCTGCTGCTGCTGTTGCTTGGCTTTTGTCAATGGGGCACTTCAAGTATGAAACAAGCATAAAAATACCGAAAAAATTGAGTCATAATTTGGCTACGGATATTGTGAATGCAACTTTAAAAGTGGCAAAGTGGGAAAGTGAAAAAAAGCACAAAAGTGGGACAGAGCGGAAGTGAGTGTGATGCCTTCATTTAATGAGCTGACAGTCTAATGTCGGAAGCAGCAGCGGAGGGCAACCGCATTAAAATGAAAGCAACATTCAAAGTGAAAACGAAAGCTAAATAAAAACTGGCACGCAACTAGGACATAGGGAAACAGGGACCCAGGACATGGGACAGTAAAATGGCAAAAAAGGCAACACGAACAACTACAGCAGCAGCAGAAGCAACAACAACTAAGCTCATAGAAGTCAAAGCGTCAAAGCAATGAATCACCCAGCAACAGCAAAACCAAGCCGTCCGCCCGTCCCCCCCTCTATTGCCCTCTGGCAAGCCAGCCCCTCCCCGTCGCATTTCCATTCGTGGGCAACAGCACTTGGCCCGGCTAACAAATTCAACTTGAAGTGAACTCGACTTCGAGTTGACTTTTGACCGTCAAACAAGCGGCAGCGAAAAGTGGAAAGTGTGCAAAGTGCATGCAAGCGAAAGTTGAGCACAAGACGCCAACTGACCCTTCAGTTGACTTCCCCCTGCCCCCGGAACCCAGTCCGCTGTTAGCCATCTAGCGACCTAACCATTGTGTTAGTTTAGCGAAAAGTTTTGAAAAGTATTTTGCACCGTTGCATAGCTGCAGGCGAAACTGATAGTTTTTCCAGTTTTTCCCCGCTTAATAAATGGGCGAAGCAGCAGCTGCTTCTATTGCGGGGGAGTCGTGGTCCACCGCCCAGCATTGACAGGGGTATCTGGAGGGGAGCTGATGGGTGGCTGCCTTTGATTGCCAATGGGTTGGAAGCGGAGTTGTATGAAAAGGCAACCGGAATGAAAGCTGGAAAAATATTTACACTATGATGAATGTGAAAGGCAAGAACAGATGGGTGAGAGCATCGTGGGAGTAGATAGTGATCGAGATGGATACCTGAGCCTCCATTGGCATTTTTCATCAATTAATTTTTGAGTTTTAATTGCTTTCAATTGCCAAGGATTTTCATTACACAAGAGAAAGAAACGCAAGTGAAAGGAAGAAAAAACTGCTGGAAAAAAACAAAGATTTCAATGCTTTTTACCAGCTGCTTCACTTTAATGTGATTAATATTTTGGGCCAAGAACAAGCGCAGCTGCCATAACTTTTCCATAGTTTACCGAGGAAGTGAACAAAAAACTGCAAGTGGCCTTCGTCAGCGATACGCTTTTTATACTACTTCTGCCAAGGATGCTGTAATTTTTACACCACTGATGAATTGTCAGGCTGGTCAAGTGCATTTCTATCAGTGTAGAAAGAAGAATATTTGTAAAATTGGTTCAATATGGGATCAGGCAAGTCTGGTTCGGTTTGGATGGCTAAATAAATATTTAGATACATATAAGCCAAGCTGATTTAAAATTCTTGCAATGCTAATATAGTTGTTCTGCTTGTAAGGGTATTTAAAGCTCAGTACATCCAATGAGACTTTTTTTTATTATATTTCCTCTACAACGAAATAAAGAAAATACAATACACTAAATAAATAACAAAAGACAAGAATATGATATCGACACCAGATACAGGAAAGGTCCACTACAAAAAGGCAAGCTAGAGAATCCTTTTAAAGCAATTAATAACGTACAGCAAATAGACCCCGACCATTTCAAAATTACTAATAGAAACAGAGACACTTACTACTACACAACCCAATTCAAGAATAAAAAGAAAATTAAAACGATTTCCATTCCACAGGCCCATTGTACATAATAACAGTAGTTTTCATCCTAATTACTAGCTGCCATACCCAGTAGATTCAAATAAATAACATTGACACCGATCATGGTTACCTCCTATTCTCAGACAGACAAGTACAAATGCCAATTGCATTCGAGCATCATTACTTAAGGTTTAACCTTACAGACATCAATGAAATAACCCAATATTTTAAGAAATATTAAAAATTATACGTATGTACCCCATATCAATTTTCTATATAAAAAAAAATGCTAAGAGAACTAAACGGTATAATCCTACACCTACAAAATAGGCAAAAACACGGATTGTTAAACATAATAGGGTCAGCACACAAATACTTTTTCGACACTCTAGATGACAACGACAGGGTAGAAATTCAACGAAATTTAGAAAGCTTATCAAAAAAAGCAGTCCAATTAAAAAAAATTAAACAACGAAATGCAAAAGATTAAAAAAATTCGAAGACGAAAGACTGAAGATCGAACACACCACTTACTTACTTACTTATTTATTATTTATATATCACAGTAGTTGGCTATAAGGGTAGACTAAACGTGGAAGAGTTGAATCCATTTAAGCATTCTACGCATTTGTTTTTATTCAATTGGTTCAATGTGGTTAATCCCTGATTTTTTACCTCAACAAATATATGAAATATTTTCAACATTACTTAAAAAATTCATAGAAAATATCGAACAGCTTATGGTTTAAAAATGCAATTGGCTATAATTTCTTGTGTTTTGAAAACGTTAAATTAATGTTACATATTCATTTCTAAACTTGTTAATGTACAACATATAAAAAATAAATCTTTAGCTACCTAGTTTGATGTGAAGTTGAGTGAAATTGTTTTCAACTTAATGGATTTACATTGAATGATGTTGATGGTGTCGATAAGGTCGTCTCCTCTTGAGAAACCTGAAGAGATGTTCTGTCATAATCACATACAATTGCCCTAAATGAAAACTGTAGATTGGGTTTGCTGTAGACTGTAATGCTACGTCATCCTCAATTAGCTAGTTGAGCTGCGAAGGTGTAAGATCTTTAGTGATATAGCATGGAGCTTTATCTCGTACCATCTTGTAGACCAAGGCACCCAGATTTCTGGCATCGTCGATGCCGGAATGCGAACGCCCCTGGAAGGTTAAGCCTACGTGTGTCATGGCATCGCTGAAGTTCTTGGGTCGATACTTGTACCATTCCTGGTAGATTATGCGTGCATCGATCCACTGATTATAGTACGGCGGCTTGGGTAATTGCTTCCTGGCGCACTCCTTGGCCAGACAGATGCCAAAGTCCCAGTCTGTCCAAGTAACAAAGGCACAATTGCCGTGTATATTAAATATGGACTTTTTGGGCAATATAAGATTGCGGGCGCAGAGCTCTTTTTTCAGCCATTCGTGAAACATTTTCATGGCTTCTGGCAGAGAGATGCCATTGTCCACAGTCTCCTGTTGTATGCCGGTCAGCTGTGTGCAGTAGCTGCTAAGGAGCGGCTTCTCAGTGGGCTTGATGTAGTGATGAAACTCGGCTTCAATCTTGCCAGTCATTAGATTCACCAGCACCGCAGGAAACTCTATGATCTCCGACTTACGCCATTCCGCCGGCAGCTGATCGCCCCAGCAGGTGGCCTC
>JAWNPV010000697.1:0-15464 GCA_035078785.1 Collessia kirishimana
ATCATGTACTAGGCGGCTCCGTGCTGTCCGTGTGGGGTCGTGTTGAACACGTTCTGAATACGCGCTCCAACAGTAAAATGCAAGTGATACGCATGAAGACCACGGAGGGCGAGAAGATTGTTGGCACCATGATACCCAAATCGTGCTTTGAGCCGCTCCTCAAGGACCTCGGCAGCGACTCAGAGAAGCGAGACGAGTTCACCTACTAAGCGCACCGCAGGCAGGTCAAGGGCAACCCGCAACCAGTGTGCGCGTTAGCATAAAAGCAACAATAGACATTAGCAAATAGTTGTTTATTATATATTCCTATGTTTATCTAAACAATTTTTTTTTTATGTTTTATTAATTTTAACATAGCGCATGTGTAACGCAGTCGCGGACACAGATCCTCTCTCATTGTCTAGTATTTAAGTGAGTAACGAAGAAGAATGTTTCGTTCTAAGAGAAAAGAAATGATTGAAAGCGAACACAAAATGAAAGAAAATAAATTCACGTGTCCCAAGCTGGCAGATTTAAAAAATTCCGATTTCTTAATTCCCCCAGTGGGGCGGCCTAGGATCCGATTGATTGATTATTTAAATTATAAATGGTTGGAACGAACACAAATAAAAACGCTTAAAAAATAGACTTTTTTCTCCTCATCCTAATGATTTAATAACTAAGTTAAAACACATAACTTAAAGGTTTAAAAGGCTTAAAGAAGAAGCGAAATGCGAAAACCTAAAAACCAAACCCAACACATTTGCAAATGGCTGGCAGCCAATCTATTCTATATGATGGAAACCACATGACATATAGGTCATGCCTATGCTAAACAAAAAATTTCCCCTTTTTTTTGTTTTTTTAATCTGTAAACTGTATTTTGTAGTTTTTGGAAACGTTTCTACGGCTGCTGCGCTACGCAGCAGATTTTGTTTGTAATTTATTTAAGTATTTACTTGATAGCAAGTCTGCGGATATGTAATTATAGACAACAATAACTTTAATGTTAAATAATGAATAAATTTAAGCTTCGAAAAATAAAACACAAACTGTAGCGACCCCACATGCACCACATGACAGCAGCATGTAAAAAGCAAGCAACAACAAACAAGAAAATCAAAAAACAAAATATACAACAATTAAAGCCAAAGTAAATATTTTCTTTTTATACCCTCAACTGATGTGTTAGATCCTGGGAATTATCCTAGAAATATCCAAGAAGTGGATGGCAAAGTCGATTGACCTGATGCAGCCGAAATGGGAGCCGACATATGAGATTGAAGCACCTTTAAGGCATTATTAAGACAACAAGTTCTTTAATAATATAAGACAATCTAAGCTCTTAGCCTTTAAAAACCACCTAAATAAAAAACTAACAAGATTAACTTTAATACAGGAACTGTGCGTTCCTGGCAGTTTAATTGGTTTTTTTGTTCAACCAACTCAGTAAGTTTGATGGGACAGAAACCTATTAATGATTAATTTTAATTAGAAAAAACAAAAACCAAAGCTCTCAGAGGCAGATCCAACTCTAAACATAATTTCCCTTAATAAACATAAAACCGATTTTGAAAAAATCCTTCACATTTCAATTCATTTCATTACTTTGAACTTTAAATATTTAATTAACTATTTTTCCATCGATACGTATATCGATTGCTTTGTATGGCGATATTTCTTGTAATGAAATCCATCAGCTGTTTTTTGGTTGGCAGCTATTTAATTACAACGGTTGGTAATTATTTAACTATTCGTCACAGAATCTGAATAAGAACGCAACTGACATCGCTGATTTAGAAATGCTGATCAGACGTAGCACAATCTTGGCCAGAACTATACTCAGCCGGACGCTGGCAAATGCCTCAGCAACGGCCGGTGGGAGTCAAGAAACAGGCTCAGCGAATACCGAACAGACCACACACTTTGGTTATCAAACGGTCAAGGAGAGCGAAAAGGGTCAAAAAGGTATGGCGAGGGGGGTCGGCAAACATTATCTCCGCCACTGATGTGTGATCTATTGATTTGCAGTGCATGAGGTGTTTGAGCAGGTGGCCAAGTCGTATGACCTGATGAACGATGTCATGTCCGTGGGCATTCATCGTTTGTGGAAGGACATATTCATTGAGCGGCTGGGACCGACACATGGGATGCGTCTGCTGGACATGGCAGGCGGAACGGGTGACATTAGCTTTCGGTATTTGAAGTATTTGGCCAATCAACCCAATCCAGAGCAGCGAGTCAGTCATGTTACCGTCTCCGATATCAATCAGCATATGCTGGACGTGGGCGAGGAGCGGGCCCGACGACTTAATCTAACCAGCGACAGTCTACCCCATTCGCGCATCGAGTGGCGCTGTGCGGATGCCGAGAAGTTGCCCTTTGCCAACGACAGCTTCACTGCCTACACCATAGCCTTTGGCGCTCGCAATTGCACCCATGTGGACAAGGTGATGACCACGGCACGATCACAATTCTCATTCACATGATTTAAAATTCCTTCTGTTCCACCCCTGCCAGATGCTAAGCGAAGCGTATCGTGTGCTCCAGCCAGGCGGCAGATTCATGTGTCTGGAGTTCAGTCATCTCAGCAACGAGACAATGCAGTGGTTGTACGATCAATACTCCTTCCAGGTGATTCCTCCAATGGGCCAACTACTGGCTGGCCAGTGGCAGCCCTATCAGTACTTGGTAGAAAGCATACGCCGCTTTCCCCGCCAGGATCACTTTAAACGCATGATAGAACAAGCCGGCTTTGTCCAGGTGGCCTACGAGAATCTTACCTTCGGCATTGTCAGCATACACTCTGGCTTTAAGCTGTAGTTCATAGTTGTTTATAAAGTTTTTACGACCCTTTTTGTTGTGGGCATGCTTAAGAAATAATTTTTCTCCTCATTTCGGGCTAGATGACATGCAAGGCTCAGGGCCCAGACAACGCCCAGCCTGACATGCAGTTATTTGGCGCACTGGCAACAAGGCAAGCTTTGCAGTTGATAGCTTACTTGGGGGACAGACCTTCTACCCACTCCTGGCCAACAAGCAACGTAGGAAAAAAACGAATGAATTGAGCTCAAGCAGAAGCTTCGGAGATGCACACAGATGGACACTCTGCCAACTGATGACTTTACAGCGGGTTCTGGCTCTGAGTATGGCTTTTAAGAAGGATTTCTACTTTGAAATGCTGTGTCTGTCTGGCTTGGCTGGTGTCTACTGGCTGGCAATTGGATTTTCTTCAAGACCACTTATCAGGCGAGTCACGTAGGTTGGCAGCGTTGGAGTTGATCCCACCATCGCTGTTGAACATTAAAATTTTCTACATTATGTCGTGTCTTCAAATATTGTAAAACATGCTCGAGATGATTGCCCATGATGGATCGATGTGGCGATGTCAGGTGGCCAGACAGTCCCAAGGCCGCCTCTCTAGGCCTGGGAAAGACCTTGACTGAATGCCCGCAACGACAGAGAAGTCGGAGAGAGAGGCAGACTGGCAGCAGACCCACATAGATGAGCTGCTTCGATTTGCTTTGGAATGCCAAACAGTAAGCTAATTGAATCCACATCTCGATCCCATTAAAATGCCAAACGATTTTCGACCGACCAATTTCCAAAAAAAGTGAAAATCAATGAATCCAATGCACACGAGTGCGTTCAACAAACTGCTGCCGACTGCCGTCTGAGCATTGGACATAGATAGTTTAAAATTCATTTGCGGTTAGTGTGTGATATAATGTCGCAGACACGCCGCCCTCTGTCTGCCCCAAGCACGGCGCGTGGCCCAGCCAGATATGACTTGGCCTGGCCAACCCCATTGCCATTTGGCAGCCATCAAATTTAGTGCAGGTGAAATTTATGCGTGTGAATGTCGCAGGTTCCACTGAGGAATATCAACCATCGTTCGTTCGTCGGTGCCTGCCTGGCTGCACTGTAATGGCTGCTCCACCTTTGTCATACAAATGAAATCATATAGCTATGATGGATCAATTTAGCAAATAGTTATCAGATTAATTGACTTGGGCTTGCATAGTTGGCCACGATTTTATTAGCTGCAATCATGTGATCAAAGGATCCGCAGTTAGGGCCACGTCACTCCACTCCTCTCCTCGCCACTCTACTGCCCTCCATTAATGGTAGAAATTTCCACAAAATTATATTTGGCACATTGACAAGTCTCGTCTCTGGGTTGGTGCTGCCATTAAGACCATAAAAATTAGCTTTATGATAGCTGTATGGTCTAGTAATTGAAGCCACAGCTCGCATAGCCATTCAGAATACGGCAAGCAGGAGTTTTCTGATGCAAATTTCATTGCGAATCAACTTAACAAATAGAAAATTTGTTATATTAAAGTGCTGAAATAGCTTTTGTATTTTATATGGCAGCTATATGATATAGTAGTCTATTCAATTCAAGAAGAAACTGTAACTTGTTAGTTGAAAAAGGTAGAAGATTTTACTACAAGTTATAGCTCTGTAGATCCTAAAATATATGGGCTTAAACCTTTATTTCCGTTTCTATATTTATAGACTTGATCATCTTGGATCTTAAATAGACTCGATTAGATACGAAACTTGTAGTAGAAAGAGTTATATGATACGATGCTTGGTTAAGTAAGTAATAAATTTTATCTGCTTTAGAAAAGAAATGTTAATCCGCATGGGACTACAATACTAGCCTAGCAGACCTCTTAACAGATCTGAAGCTATGAATTTATTTTCCCCTTTTGACCTCATGAAAAGTATCTCTGGCATCTGTTTCTATATCCTTTACCAGCTGATCAACGCACAGGAGCATTGCTCTGTTGCTGTTGTCACATCTATTTACGGATTTAATTTAGTTACATAACACCATGATCGCCTCATACAGGCTCTATAAGATTAAATTTTTGGTATCCAAAGTACAAACGGAACCATTTAAGGGCCTCGCAACGAAACCGAAAGTGAAAAGAGTTCAACAAATTCATGCAACTGCATATATAAGTCCTAAGTAAGCGATCAAGACAAATGCGAAGGAAATATCGAAAGCAAAAGTAAGAAAAAAAATAAACATTAAAAATCATTGGAACCAAATGGTGATGGTGACCAAACATAAACGTGCAGAGCATGCGTAGCATGGTGGGGAGTGCAGAGTGGTGGGTGGATGGTATCGATCGAGAGAGAGAGAGAGAGTGACCACTAGAGATATGTACATTGGTACCAGTATGCAACGAATTTCATAAACTGTATTTGCCAGATTCAGATGCATTTTTGATCAGCATGACGATTGAAGTCGGTTCATATAGTTCGTTTATTTATCACATGGACCATTAAACCTCTAATTAGTGGAGGGCTGTTGAGGGTAAGCTTCTAGTGTTCCAACTTCTACAATTCAAACGACACCATCTGGGTATCGGGTCTATTACTATATCATATAGCTGTCACATTAAGAACTCAAACTGTTCAACTTTTGGTACTGCAGACTGCTTTGTGTTCTGTCGACAATCAATCAACATCAGCACAAGTCTGAACAGTCCAAGTTTATCTATATTATATAACTCTATTAACTATACCATATAGCTGCCATATAACTAGGTCCTAAGTAATGATTTTCTTGTTCCATTTCAACTATAAAAAACATCTCGGTAAGAATGCCTAAAAGAAAGAAATTCAATTAAATTAATAATAAAAAACGATCTAAGCGGCTGTGTCAGTATTCCACCGACTCAGCACCACTGTTTACCATAATGTGGTGGTGGCGGGTCTGCTGGTTAGAGTGGGGCGACCTGAAAGAAGCAACAGAGTGTCGGGTGAAATGGAAATGGTCGCGTAAAAGTCGTTAACTGGGCAAGCTCTTGGTACTACCAGAGCATTGTTGAGCCGCTTCAGCTATTTGGTATGCAGCTGACCGCTCCACCAGAAGCCCCAGGGCGCTACAAATGTCCATGTCGATTTCCGCTTTATAAATACAACAAACACCAAGGAAGTTCATTTCATTTTCTTGGCAACAATCGAGGCGTTGACATAATCATTGTCGCTTCAAGTCAAGTGCACAGCGAAAGCCGCGGACACCCAACGGATTATCCCCCTAAAAACTTACCAATTAGCATCATCAATCCCGCCACTATGACTACAAGGAATAGCCGCTGCTCTGCGCTGCTGATACTGGCCACCCTGCTCTTGGCCACTTCCTGTGTGCAGGGAGTGCTGCGCCTGCGCTCTAGTTCATCGCGCTTGGCCACAACTACGCCCGCCACTACAGTGCTGGCTACTACCGCTGCAAACAGTGACAGCGACAACGACACTGGAATTTCTGCTCAGGAACAACAGCAGCTGGCTGCCACCCAGTCAACGTCCACCGCCTTGGAGCTACCTACGAATAAGCACAAGCGTGGCATTCTCCATGGTGGTCACTGGCCCGCTCGCACCTATGCGGCGCACTATGGCTACAGTCTGCAACTGCCGGCGGCCACCGCCTTCCTGACTGCCTCACCAGCCCATTCTCATCGTCATGGCTTTGTTAAATATGCGCCAGCCGCCCCCCTGGCTTTGCCCCTGGCAGGACACAGCTTTGGCCTAGACTACAAGCCCTTTGCTGTGGCAGCTCCGGCTGCTCCTCCAGCCCCAGCATTCCTGCCAGTTGGTGGCCTTGCAGCGGCTGCTGCTCCCTCGTACGTTCTACGTCCGGGCAATGCGGTCGTCTCTTCTTACAGCGCGAACTATCCGCATCAACATTTGCACAAGCCGCTAGTTGCCGCAGCAGTTAAGCCAGTGCATTTCCATGCGCCCGCCCATAGCTTTCAGGTAAGTTGTGGCCTTCGGTTAGGTATTCACAAATAAACTCCCTGTCTTGTCCAGCCCGCCTATGTCCAAGCCTTTGTGCCCCCAGCTCCAGCTGTGCCCGTGCAACATGTGCCAACGTTCCAGCCAGCAGTGAGCTTTGCAGTCCAACCTGCGCAGCCAGCCGTGCCGGTCCATTCTCAACCCGCCATACCAGTGCAGCCCACATTCGCCATACAACCAGCTGCCCCAGCGCCTGGTCCTGAAGCTTCTATTATACCAGAGATCCCAGCAATTCCTCAGGTCCCCGCCATTCCCCAGGTGCCCGCTATTCCCCAAATCCCAGCTATTCCCCAGGTTCCAGCCATTCCCCAGGTCCCAGTCATACCTCAAGTACCCAGCATACCGCAGCTACCAGTAATACCCCAGTTCCACTTCCCACAATTGCCGCAATTCCCACAGGCACCGGCGGTGCCCGCTGCCCCAGCAGTGCCAGCCACACCGGCTGTACCAGTGCCACCCAATAGCCAGTTCTTTCCGGCCGCCGTGCAGCCGCCGCTACCTCAGCAACCGCCCACCTTTGTCCAAGCGGGAGCACAATTCCCAGGCGGCCTAGTCCCATTGCCGGGATCAACGCCTGTGCAACCAGAGACTGGCACGGCCATTGCCTCCCCGCAGATACCCAGTGTGCCCAGTGAGCCAGACTCAGAGCCCGAACAGCCACTGCCAGCGCCCCAGCCTGCCCAGCCCCAGCAGCCCTGGCGGCCCGTCTTCTATCAGCCGCCCACAGTCGCTGCAGCGCCAGCATCGCCCAACAGGCCTTCCATCACGTTGCTGCCGCCGTATGGCAGTACACCAGCAGAGGGTAAGAAGCCCAGCATCTTAAGGTTGCTTCATTACATTCTTTAATCTATTTTTCATATACCGTCTCCCGCTCATCTAGGTTATTTGCCGCCCGTCACCACGCACTCAGCCCAACTGAGCGCTGGGCATGTGAGTCACAGTCAGGCCCATGGCGTGGGCATCTTCGATCAGCTAAGCGATGCCGAGATCGAACATATCTTTGCTCAGGCCAATCTGGCGCAGCAGCAGCATCAGCAACACCATAGTCATGCCGCCTATCATCACTATTGAGGTGTGACAGAGAGCAGCTTATCGTCGGTCCCCATTCCTTCTCTGTTCTAATTAGGATTTTTTTTTTTTATAATTTATCTACGAGATTTTAATTATGTTTTTTTTGTTTATATTAAATTATTTTTTAACTAAAGTTTTATTTCTTTTTTTTCAAGGGTTATTAAGGCTTTAGATCTCTTTAAGTTGTTAATCTGGAAATTTCTGTCTTTGCTGTCAGATATCAATAGATTAGGTAATTTATATATTTTGAAATTATTTAAAATAATGAGAAAAAATTCTGCGTTCTTGTCAATCATAAAGGATCGGATAGATGAGATCCTTCATAGAATGAGTGGCCTAGTCATCAGTCATCAACAGTTTGGTTTGCTCTAAACAACATTATTACTCCTGTAGAGATAGCGCTGCGCTGTTCTTCAATGACTTTATCGATTAATCTTAGAATTAATAAACCTAAAAACGCAGAAAAGCATCTTCAAAGCAGTCAGCATTTGTATATGTATATACAGAGGTGGTCAAAAGTATTTACACAAACCGAAAACTTTGCATATTCAACTTTGAAATCGTTATTATTGTTGCTGATACTTAATGGGGAAAAAGTGTATTGTTAAAAAGCTTAATCTATTAACTACATAATACAAACCAAAAAGGTGTAAAGATATTAGTGAGATATCAAAGAAAAAAATATCGGACTTTTAACCGATGTTGCAATTTTGTCAAAGATATTTACACATTGTTGTATTGTATTGTATTAATCGTTTTTATAATATTGACAGCTATACGTCCGTGATTGCCTTTTATAGAATTAACTAGATACAATATATCCAAGAAATTTTGAAAACTGTCTTCATCTGTGCCGTAACATTCTGGTATCAGAGATGAAGCAAACATTATAAACTCGGTTTCTGTCTGGTTCATGTTTGATCTTTGATAAACCTCCTCTGTTGTCCGCTCCTTTTGTGTTTTCTTTTTGGTTTGTTCTATCGTTGGGATACACCCTCAAGGCTTCTTGAAGAGTTGTTGCGTCGCTTTGCTTAATGGGAGCAGCCTCTTGTAGATCAGTTTCGTTTCATTGCCGTTGGACACCAATTGTTATATATTTTTTGTGTTTTATTTTTGCTTTTTCTACTGATTTTTCTTTTTGCTTATTTAGAGAATTTTTATTAAATATTTGAAACACTGTGGACTTTTGTGGTCCGCAATTAGTCAACTCTTGAACTATATTGTAATACCGGAAACGATGTATCCTTCTTGATGGTTTTTACTTGAATGAATCTAAGCCTAAATAAAAAAGTATTAAGAAACCTAAAATGTAAGCGACGCTGCTAGTGACGCCGTCATCGCAGCAGTCGGCATTTGTATATATAGCGGCGAGTAGCGGCGTATCATGTTCACTTGGGAACCAAGTGGTCGAACATGCAGATATGCTGACTCTGCACTCCACACTTGAAATATTCGTGGAACTTTGTTTATGTAAACATGGCAACAATGTGTTTGCAGATATCATATCTGAGATATGTTATAAGGGGGGTTTAAGAGAATTTTAATATAATTTAAATAATAACGGATATCACTGTTGCTATCGCAATCGAATTATCGTGAGGGAAACAGTTATTGCTTCAAAATATTTTAAACGATATTTTACTTAGCTCACTAATCGACAAAAACAAAGTGCTATCGATAAGTTTGAAGCGATTACAACATATGTTTGTATTGTTTGGCTTGAATTTGCGAATATGTTGGCAACCTTGAATAGATAAACAAAAGCCACAAGGACTTATTACAAAATCTAATCCTTAATATTTATTATATTAAAAACTACGTAACATGGATCAGATGTTGGGCCTAGATACTGTCTACATTAAGGAAGAACTTCAGGTAGACGATGACAATATGCTAGTGCACGACAAATGCGAGCTCGTCATGGATATCGATGTGGGTCCAGTGAAAATAGAAGGACATAACGAGGAGAAACAACAGCAAGACGACTCGTCAGCATCTACAGATGACTTAAGCGATGATCTGTACAATAGCACAGATATGTGTACTTTGACAGCAACCCTCACAGACCATATTCGACCCTTTACAGTTGAACGCCGCTACAAGTGCACGGAGTGTTCCAAGGCTTTCGCAAAGGAGACCGTTCTGAAGAGCCACATCAGAACACACAGTCGCGAACGGCCCTACGAGTGTTTACACTGTTCAAAGACATATGCCCGCGAGTCAGACCTAAAAAATCACATCCGCTCTCACAGTGGCGATCTGCCTTACCAGTGCACGGACTGTCCCAAGGCCTTTGCACGGCATTCCCATCTCAAGACCCACCTACGAATCCATTCCGGCGAGCGTCCCTACCAGTGCACACGTTGCTTAAAGGCATTTGTACGCAATTCTCACCTGAAGACTCACATGCGAATCCATTCGGGCGAACGTCCCTACGAGTGCTCGTGCTGCCTGAAGACTTTCACCCGAGAGTTCGACCTTCAAATGCACATCCGCACTCACACTGGCGAACGTCCATATCAGTGCACCAGCTGCCCAAAGGCCTTCGCACGGAAGTCCCATCTCAAAACTCACATTCAGACTCATACAGGCGAACGGCCGTTCAAGTGCACACTGTGCCTTAAAGCCTTCGCCCGAGAATCTGACCTCAAAATGCACATCCGCACTCACACTGGCGAGCGTCCCTACCAGTGCACACTCTGCCCAAAATCATTCACCCGCAACTCCGACCTAAATAAACATGTCCGTGCTCATTCGCACTAGTGATCTTCGTTTTAATCTGTTTATGTTTACAGTCCTCCTGTTAAGTATACAGTAAGTGTTTAAAATAGGTTTTTATAGAAATACAAAACAACTTAATCACGTCGGTGCCTTTGTCTTGTTGGGAACACTATTAAGAGAACTACGAAAGAACTTCAGCAATCGCTAAATCTTCTTTTGATAATTGAATATGTAAAACATGGGATCGTATCTGTGTTTCATTGTCTTTAAGTATATATTTCGAAGTCCAGCTGACTTGCGCAGTTCATCAATCAACCTCAACTGGCTACTATTTCCAATTCTCTTAAAAAGATCACAATGCAACTGTTTGCTAGTTCTTGGTACAGTTAACATGCGATCGATTATGTTGTCCTTTGGCTTGCAATTCATTCATTTCAGACGCTACCTGTCTGATCCACTTCAAGGTAAAACCAACCTGAAACATCTGACTAATTCATACTTTTGTTTAAAACACTTATTTATATAGCTTCACTCCCTGACTGCCATAGTAAAAAGTCGCCTAGCTATGTCACTGATCGACTGTGGACTTTGCTTGTGGAGTTTCTCACTTTTATTTTTGTTTCCTCAAAGCTATTTTAGCCCTTGAGGAACCCTTTGAGCAACAAATAAATGGTTGAAGCTTGGAAGTATGAGAAAAATTCAAAGCATAGATAAACCTTTCAATTGATACCAGATACCATGATACAGCTGATGAATATTATATAATATATAAGGAGATAGTAACTGGTGTCTGAGTTCTGAAAAGTAGAGCCTGAAAAAATAGTTTTTGCGTTACCAAAAACAGATGTTTAAAATATCTTTACCCCTTATGTTGGTAGACATACAGGGTATCTAACAGTCGTCAGACGTTCCTTCTACATAAATTGCAGACTCTTTGAAAAATAATTATTTTGTGCAGATCCTTATAAAATTTTTCATACGACCACTTAGAGATTCAATTGTCATTAAAGTCAGTTTGTTGTTTTGTGTTTTTGAAATTCATTGAGAGCTTTTATTGCTGCTGTAAAGCTGAAAGCTTTGCTTCTTGGAGGATGCAGCTTTTGAACTTGAACTTGAGACCAGGGCCAGACCGGCATCCGGCGGGCAGTCGGCAGAGCGTTGGCCAGGAGAGGTTTTGGAATGCAAGCAGCTTGTCTATATAATCTTGAAAGCAATTGAGGACATTTTTTATTGTATCTAATTTTTTATAATTTTATATTTAATATATAAAGTTAAAGGTGAGATTGAGTTGCAAATTCATTGGCATTAGAAATACTTAGGTCAACAAATACATGTTTGTAAAAACTTAACTAAACTGGGGTATTTTAATAGGTAAAACAAACGGTTAAAATTATGTTAAAAAATTTATTTCTATTTAAAACGTTTCTGTATTATTTTTATTTAATATATTTTTATTTAATATATTCGATATAGAATTTTTGATTAGCCGATCAACTAACATAGAACTAAATAAAAGTTATTTATACAATTTCTCCATTATTTTTCTGTTATTTTTTTATAATATATTTTTTAACTAATCAATGGGATCTTGGCAATTTCATCTGAACATAACCTTGTCTTCTTCGGTTGGGGCCTTCGTATGGGTTACTGTTTAGTCCGCTCCTGGACCTTGATGAGGCGCAACAGAGAGCTTAATTCATTCATAAATTGTTAGTCTGCTCTCGATGCCGTTGCTGCTTCTGCCTTTTTCAATGAAGCAACCGCAGCCACATGCCACATGTTGCAAGCACTTCTGCGGGCAAGCAAGCCAATCGTCAGTTGTTACCGTTAGCTCCTAGCGCGCGCTGCTTAACGTGTTGCGCGCAAAGCAAAGAACACACTTTTTAAAAAAAAATTCACGTCCAGCGTATCCTGTGTATATTACCAGCTAAAGCCCTAGTCGATCCTGATCTCAATTAACCAATTGCATTTCCAGTTTTCACCTATTTAAAATTAATTTTTTTTTATTGTTTGTTTGTGTGTTGAATTAAGGTGCTTTTAAAGAATAATTAATCCAGTGACCATTGAGATGACAATGATGCTTATGACGCGTATGTGTTTCCAGTTGTGTAATTGTATTTGTATTTCCATATACCTGCCTGTGTATACATAGACATGGATGTGTTTATATTTTGATTTACTGATTATGTTGATCTGAATGAAAACACCCAGAGATCGGCACATCGTTTAACCCTAGAGCAACTGACCAAGACATTGACCAGCTGTCGTGGTTGGGCAATGTGCAGATCCATCCATGTTCGCATCTCCCTTTGTGTGTCAGCAGTATCTGGTATCGAATCGAATTGACAGAGATATACAATCGTCCATATAAATATTCAAAGCTATTTATTAAGTGCAATTTAGCTCTGTTTGTCAATTAAAATGTTTTTGTTTTTCGTTTTTGTTTTTAACATTTTGTATCCAATCAAGTCGCTGACCCGAAAGACTTCCGCTCATAGTGGGAGGAAGTTTATTAAAAGTTTTCTTTTGGAAGCATTTTCATTTTAAATTTGGATTTTCTAAGGACACGTGGAGGATTCCATTCATATCCATAGTAAAACCAAATCTTTTCTTGTCAAACTTTAATTGTTTAAATATTTATTTAGCAAAACCTTGTTGCTAAAGTTTTATTTATAATCAAAATTTTAGATTGTTGTTATAGATAAAAAAAAAAAGAAAACATATTCATTTCTTTAATTGTGTGATAAATGTGAATGTAAATCCATTGCCTAAACTAATTATTGGTTGTCTGGTCCATGAAATCTTTATAAATTCCAAGTTTAGTGATGTCAATGCAATTAATTTGATTAATTGATTAAACTCTTAATTAATTAAATTTTTATAGTTCAAGTGCTTTGGTTTTATTTATAATTTTTTATTTTATATATATGTTATACAAACTTTTTTTTTTATTTAATTATTATACTTCTAGAGTAAAGCGAACCCCTCGCCTTTACCACCTTCCCATATGATTCAATTAAATCTCTGTCAAATTATTAGCCAGAAAAAATAAATAATAAAAAGTAAATTAATAAAAAAAATTAAATGAAATAAAATTTTTAAGCTCGCTTAAAGCTCGTTTACCTTATGTGCACTTTCTTATTTGATTTTAATTGATGATTATTAAATGGATATTTCGTGATTATTATTCCCATTTTTCACATATTTCTTATGCAAACAAAGTTGCAATTTAAAAATTGCTGAAAAAATCGCCTTTTGAAAATTTTAAGTGCTCGGAAGCAAAAGAATAATAAACAACGATCTGCTCGCAATTTTAAAAATTCCATATCCATTGCTTCGCCCAGATCTATTAGGATGCATTCCACCAGACAGACTGAGGTCGTCGCTGTTGCCCCCTCATTTTGCTGTTATAAATATTCGTCCGAAAGTTATCAGTGAATACAGAGCATGAAAGAAATTCGATAAGAAGAAATTGAAAACAAATTGGAGTTTCGTAGGGCTGACTAAAGTGGAAGTAGACTAAGTTGTTTGAATATGTATAAAGGCGTTGAATCAGTCTTAAGCTTTATCACTTTAAAGAAGTATGCAGACATTTTGTAAAACCAGATAAACGCAAGGGTATTGATGTATTTAGAGATTATTTAATTGGAATGGCGGCACCATCTGTGGAAGGAATAAAATATTTTAAGATATTTGTTTAGCATGCTTGTAGCCATAGCAAATATCCAACCACTCGGAGGGACAACATCTATTCATTGTTGTATTAACTGATCACGGAGCTACCTATTATAGAATAGTTTTCCACCAATCCTATAGGAAAGATCACCTTGTTTCCAGATATAAATTGTTAACAAATTTTAATTATTATTTTTAACAGACTCTTGAATACCATTACCGATAAACACATAAACTCAGAGCTGGTATATCATAAAGCTGTCACAGAATTTGCAGTTGTTTTTGTGTTTCTGCTTTATATAATACAGATCCTGCAGAGCTACAATTTTTTAATATATAATAAAAATATAGAGTTGCATAGAAAATCTGAAAATAGAAAAATTAATTTTTTTTATATTTTTATTTAACTATAAAAACGAAGGATGTTTTCTCTTTTCGAACGCAATTTCTTATATATTTAAAATTTTATTCCTAAAATCTGTAATTCAAAAAATATTTGTTTATAATACTCTGCTTGGAAAAGTGGAATAGTCAGAGGTTATGACTTACGAATATCTAAAGCATTTTTGAAAATTGTGATCTAAATGGCTTTCATGTGTCGCTTAGTGTTGATACTTTGATCTGGAGAAATCATTAATAGGCGTCTGCAATTATTGATATAAACTTCACTTATTGCTATGCTAAGCTAGTAAAAATCTTTTGCGAAAGGGATTACTAAATCATATAGCTGTCATTTCGACAAACAAAAAACTTTAAATAGATTCAAGAATTTTTGTTTGAATTTTTATTTGGAACTTAAATAAAAGAATTCGTTTTATAAACTGTTTCTTTCTGGGAGTTTTTTTATATTTAATAAAAATATTAAATTAAATTAAAATTTAAATGTTTTCCCTACTTAAACAAAATAATTTCCTCTTGTAATGAAATTAAACGAAAACTTATATCTGCATTAGAAAAATGTAGATAATAATCTGAATGTTTAAAAATATCGTTTATCAAAAAACATGCGATAAATGAAAAATCCATATGAATTATACCTGACATCAATATAGTCGCACCATAACCAACAAAGTAAATTTAAAAACAGAAATATTTTAATGAATTTTTGGTTTTACAGCGCTGTATTTAAAAAAAAAAAAATACTTAACTTTAAAAGAAATTTAATAAAAGTAGAGAGTAAATCAAGGTTTCAATTGATACCCCTT
>JAWNPV010000698.1:0-15462 GCA_035078785.1 Collessia kirishimana
TAGGAATATATATTCTGAGTATCTAAGTACCTCAATGAAAGGGAAAATTTACAAAAATCCTGCTGAAGCTAATTATTTTTTTTTCTTTTCTATTTGATTTAATATTTATTTTTTTTGAATATATTTATTTTATTTTATTTACTTAATTTATTTTATTAATTTTATTTATTTTATTTATTTAATTTATTTTATTTATTAATATAGGGATTCATTAAGGTGGATATCTAAAAATCTCCATGAAGAAGAAAGAGAAAGTTTATCAATTTAATTAAAACATTTCATATGCTTGTGTAATTATTTTTTAAAGAATTTGAGAATCTTTTAAATCATTTTCAGTGGATGATCTGCCTTGCGCTCTCTGTGATATTCAAAGTTTGCCTTCATGAACTTGTTAAATCTGTCATGTCTATGTACTGTCATGTCTATGGGTTAACCATATGCATAATGGGATCTAAAAGTTTATTTTCATATCCATCATGGGAACTGCCCCAGCTTAGAGAACACATTCGAGTATAATGCAATGCAAAAGGTCCATTTACATCTAATACTACAATGCAATAATGATTTTCAAAATAGCAACTGAAACGTCAAAGTGCGCAGTGACAGCGACGACGACGACGACGACGACGACAGGCACAGATGAGATGAGCAAGAGGATGACATGTAAATGACTCATAGCCATAGCCATAGCCTATCCATCATTCCTAGGATGTACATGGGTACAGATATAGGAATTATATATTTATATAACTTGTATGGCGGCTGGCGAATTGCCTTGAACTGAACTCTGCTAGAGGTTGCCGGCTGGCACATGTTGTGTCGTCAATGGTGCCTGACGGCAGGCCAAACACACTCATACACTAGGGTGTGCAACACAAACTAATCGATTTCAAGCTGAGCTGTCTACTGTACAAGAGGAATCCTGATGTCTCTAAGGTCAAGAAATGCTCTTCACTGTAAGGGGATGAGCAGCACAAAAGGCGTCAAGTTTACAACTGATGCAGGATGGAGTATAACAGCCAGCTGACCAACTGACTTCCTGCAGAAAGTGAGAGGAACACCGAGGCAGTAACTAAGTAACAAAGCGGTCTATGCTGCACCCACATAACCCACCTCTGCATTGATAAAAGTTTCATTAACAAGTCAAATAACTAAATCTATTTTATTAATATTTATTTTATATATTTATTCATTTATTTCCACAACCAGCAACCGATCCTAACTAACAAGACAGCAAGAACTAACTGATTATTTTTTTTGAAGGCCAATAACAACAGTTTTAATCAAGCCGATCAAGTCTCAAGATCTGAAACTGTTAATCAAATTATTTAAAATTCGACTGTACAAATCTAATCTAAACACTGTAGATACGGCTCCTTTGTTTACCAAACTCTTCGTCATACTTGATAAATATTTTTGCTCTCCATAAACAATTACAGTCAGAGAAGCCTCTGCGATACTGTATAAAAGAGAAAAAAAAATAGTGAATTTACAGCCATTAATTCAACTTCATTAACAGGCCAAGTGAGATGTTTTCTGGATGGTTTCTATTAAATAAATACGCTGCGTATACGTAATAGAAAATCACGTATACGCCGTGGTGCTCGGCTTGATTATTATAATTATTATTGTGCATTATGGCGCAGAAAATTTCAGTGCCTCAGATATACTTGGGTCTATATATAAATGGGTGCTCATACATAGGTATGTATGTATGGGTGGGTATGTCGATCTGTATCGCATCCACAAATATTCACACAGATCTATACTGTGCGTGCGTGTGTGTGTCGAAGGAGGCAAGTGCTGTTGACGCAAAATGAGGCAACGGCAAGAGCCAAGAGCTGCCAGCTGCCAGAAGCGAATTGTTATTATTTTTATTGTTATGATTTACTCTTTGCAACTCTTCGGCCCTGGTGCCCGTGGTGCCCCTGGTGCCCCTGCTGGCCACATGCCAACACAACCCATCAAGAGCCGATTAGTCTCCACATATCATAGCAGCCAGCAAGAATCCTTCGAATGACCATCTAGAGGGTCAACTGCAACTGCATAGCCACATCCCTACCAATGTCCACATGGCACATTCGTTGCTGATCTGCACAACAATCGCCAGAGAAAATTCCAACACAGCTGATTCGGCTGCCTTCGTCAGGCGGAGATCTCCACCATTGAACTCTGGACATACAAAAAGGCAATGAAAAACCGAACAAAAGTCGAAAAATGCCAATGAAATTCCAATGAACATATGCGCTATACGTCGTTTCTACTTATAAATACGATTTGGAATCGGGAAAAAAACAAAACATGTGCATGTCTGGGCGGATCGGATGTGTGTGTGTGTGGCTCTGCCTGCTGTCTGTATCCGACGCCGACGTTTCATACAGAATAGAGAAGCAAAAAAAAAATAGAAAAAGAAAAAAAAACCGAAAGAAAGAAAAGAATCGGCAGCCTTTGTAAGGCATCTGTAAATATTTACATTGAGCTGCCCCCTCATCCTGACGCAACCTTCCGACCCCTTCCCCACCAGCCGCTCAGCCGCGAAATGACGTCGACGATTAACGATCAACGATCGACGACCGACGCAAGAATTTTGGAATTTGGCATGCATGAAGGATGCCGACTTGTTGTTGTTGTTGTTCTTCTTCTTCGTTTCATTATTATTATTGTTGTATGATTGTGCAGAGAGAGAAAGAGAGGGGGTGGGACACAATGATCCAATCGGGTGGGCGGTATTTGTGTGGATTTCTATTTTTGCTTCGATCCGAATGTTGCCATGAATCAGCGGCAGCAGCCAGAGGCCGACTGAGAAATCATTCCACTGCGTTGTTTTCTTCTTTTTTTTTTTTGTTTTTTTTTTTTAATGCTTTCTACTGCGTATTTTTGTTGATCGTTCAACGTTGCTATACCCTCCAGCATAGGGCATTTCAGTTATCTTGCTGGACTCGATTGTACAAAATGAGGAGGTAGAAAGCGCAGAGCATTTCAGTAAATTTGCCAAAGACATCCAGTCGTGAGGCTGCAGCACGTAATCCATGCAGAAGGACACATAACGCATAACGTACGACCCCCAGCCAGATGTCAGCTCTCTTTATTGTTGGTGTTGGTTATAATAATCAGGAAAGTTTTCGAGTTCAAGTCCCTCTGAGATCAATCAAATATATCGAACCATATCGATATACACATGCCTAAAAGGGTATATATCGATCGACCAGCAGTGCGCCTCTTTCGATCAACACTTTTCCACTTGAGTAAGTCCTGATCGCAATCGGGAAGTGACCATATATGGTGGTCCATTCTCCCCATTGAATGAATCTATAGATATTTTAATTTCGCCAGCATAATTTTCCTAATTCGCAGATGAGACAAAAGCCAAAGTCTGTCGTATCAATCAAAGCAGAATGGATCGCTCGGAGTAGGGAATGAGAGCGCTCGAAAGCAGTGATGCCGATAAGCCTGACTTGGTGCGCTAGGGATGGGCAATTGCCGTGTTATTCTCACAACTCTGGATCATCGAATAGCCGAATTTGTGTTGAGCTATTGACACTGGCCAGCGACCAAGCGACCTGGTGCCAGTGAACTCGTCATCAGCTTTGGCAAAATCTAAACATCTGACCGCAACACCCCAGTTTGCCGTAACCCGTCCGGACGTGACGTCACTGCCACTGACCACATTATAGAGTTATTTTTATACCAGTGGCTAAATTCAGTTTGTGCGATAAACCATGCTGCCCCACACAGCCCCACCTCACCACACAGATCAGCAAAACAATGACGAATAAGACGATGATAAATATTCAAATTGTTCGGATTGTAGTTGTGGCTGTCAATGTGGATGTGACTGTAGTTGAAAGCTTAAACTTGACAATGCCAGCGTTGAATGCGCATTAGGTGCAGCTGATAAGAAGAGTTTTGCTTCCGTCTTATCAGTGCCGGCTTAGAAAATACAGACCAGTAGACTCTTTAGCATCGACTGGAACATGTTATTTTCGCTTTCACTGCTTATAGCTGTCCTGGCTCTTGTCCTGGCCCTGGCCGTGCTTAGCTGGAGTCCGATACGTCGACGCCTTCGCTTTTACCAATTGGCTGCTCGGCTGCCTGGTCCCAAGACGTTGCCACTGCTGGGCAATGCCAATCTGTTCCTGGGTCTAGGCCCAGACGGGGTCTGCCGGGTCATAGCCGAGTTAGCTGCCCAGTATGGCAACACCTTTACGATTTGGCTTGGCGACTCGTTCAGCGTAATGCTATTCGAGCCCAGCGATGTGGAGCAGGTGTTGGGCAGCACCCAGCTGTTGGACAAATCCCAGGAGTACGATTTCCTAACGCGTTGGCTCAACGAGGGTCTGTTGGTCAGCCGCGGACGCAAGTGGCACAAGCGACGCAAGATAATTACGCCGGCGTTCCACTTCCGTATATTGGAACAGTATGTGGATATATTCGACAGGCAGACGCGGCAGTTTGTTAGACACCTAGAACTGGCCGGTGGCGATGGACAGAGTCGGGTAGACCTGGGGCATGGCGTCAACTTGTGTACTTTGGATGTGATCTGTGGTGAGTATGACAGGAGGGAAACTCTTATCTTGCTCGACGGGCCTCCCCCTTGAGTTACCTTTGCACGCTGAACCGTGCCGAGCTGGGCGATGTCAGCGACCGCCACTTGGCCAAAGCTCACGTCCAAGGGAAGCTAATAAAACCGCCACAAAATCGGATAAGATAGACCAGCCTTCTACCGGTAGCAGAACAAATGTGGGTTTGCGTATGTAGGTCGAGCATAGAGATTCCAGCTAGTGGATAAGTGAGCCAATAACAATCCGATTAGATTTGTGGCCCCCAGTAGATCGGTCAAGTCCATTCGCAGCCTTAGTGCTCAGTAGTGTTTTGTGTTTCGTCGGCGCAGAATGTTTTTAGTGTTGGGACTGATCCTGGCAAGCGGCCTGCTTGTGGCCATGCTAATCTATCAATTGAAGTTCAAGCGTCTCATTGAGTTGACACGAGATATTGGAACAGCACCGTCACTGCCATTGGTGGGTCATGGACATTACTTCATTGGAAAGCCACCGCATGAGATGATCAGGATCATAGTAGACTTGATGAATGTCTATTCGAAGAATCTGACCCTCAAGGTGTGGTTGGGACCGGAATTAAATTTACTAATGGCCGATCCCAAGGATATAGAAGTCGTGCTGGGCACTCTGCGGTTCAACGACAAGGCTGGAGAGTACAAGGCTCTGGAGCCTTGGCTCAAAGAAGGTCTATTGGTCAGCCGTGGTCGCAAGTGGCACAAGCGACGCAAGATTATAACGCCGGCGTTCCATTTTAAGATCCTTGATCAGTTCCTGGACGTATTTGAGCACGATTCGCGCGTCTTGGTCCAGAATCTTGAGAAGCAGCGCCAACAGCAGGGCAACAACGGGTTCGATCTTTACGATTGGATTAACCTGTGCACCCTGGACACGATCTGTGGTATAATAATTCAATAATTAGGAACCTTAGCAAGGGTAACTCACAGTGCCACGGTCTCTACAATTGTAGCTAGATCGCTCCTTGAGATATCAGAGAGATCTCTACGGTGTCCCCAAAATTGGTAAACATTGCCCCGACGAGTTACCCTTGGTGTCAATAGCAAAGCCTCCATTTTTCCTACCAATTACCATTAGAAGGCAACCATCATGGTCTTCTGTTCTTATATTTTTCCAGAGACTGCCATGGGTGTCTCCATAAATGCTCAGACCAACGTAGATTCTGAATACGTGCGGGCGGTGAAGACCATTTCCATGGTGTTGCACAAGCGGATGTTCAACATCTTCTACCGGTTCGACTTGACCTACATGCTGACGCCCCTGGCGAGGGCCGAACGTCGTGCCCTGAATGTGCTGCACAACTTTACGGAGAGAATCATTGTGCAGCGTCGGGAGGAGCTGCTGCGCGGTGAAAGTGCCAGCAATGCCCAGCAGTCGGCATACGATACTACCGATGCGGATGTGGGGGCCAAGCGTAAGATGGCCTTCCTGGACATATTACTACAATCGAGCATTGACGATAAGCCGCTGACCAACCTGGACATACGCGAGGAGGTGGACACATTCATGTTCGAGGGACACGATACAACGTCGTCGGCCATTACGTTTTTCTTCTACAACATTGGCTCGCATGCAGAGTGCCAGCGCAAGTGCTTCGAGGAAATAAGGAACGTCTTTGGCGCAGACAAGCGCACACCGGTCACCTATGAGCTGCTGAACAAGCTTCACTATGTAGATCTTTGTCTCAAGGAGACGCTTCGCCTGTATCCATCTGTACCCATACTGGGCCGCAAGGCGGTCGAGGAATGCGAGATAAGTGAGTGTCGATGCTGAAGGGTTTCTAGAGTCATAGGGTAACCGGTTCTTTATTCTACCTATTATTCAACCTAAATAGATGGCAAGATCATTCCCGCTGGCACTAATATTGGCATCTCTCCCCTGTTCATGGGTCGACGCGAGGATCTCTTTCCTGACCCACTCAGCTTCAAGCCAGAGCGATTCGATGTGGTGACCAGCGCAGAGAAACAGAATCCCTATGCCTACATACCTTTCTCGGCCGGACCGCGCAACTGTATTGGCCAGAAGTTTGCTAACCTGGAGATCAAGGCAATTGTGGCCAACGTGCTGCGCCACTACGAAGTTGAGTTCGTCGGCGACACAACACAGCCTCCCGTACTCATAGCCGAACTGATCCTGCGAACCAAAGATCCCCTTATGTTTAAGCTAAGAGAGCGCATCTACTAAGACTGTCGACATCACCAATCCGTATTACAACGGGCAGCTTTATTATACATTCATTTTACAAGTACGATAGAGGTAACTAAGTTTTTTTTTTTTTTTTCCCCTCCCATTAAGGAAATGAACCTCCATGGGGCACTGAGGGCGACAGGTTAATTTGTTAATTTTGAGGGCAGAAAATATGCAAAGTAAAGTGGAAAGTGAAAAGAGAATTGGTCATCTTGGGGAAGTGACTATAAAATCTGTGGCTATTATGAAAGCTCGTTATTGATGCGATCCTGAATGGCCAAACGCAGAGCCTCCAATGTCGAAATGTCCATGTCGCGTATGAGACATGTGGCTGCAGAGAAGAGACTGGCATTATAGCGGAGCCCGGGTGGCGGCTGCGACTGCGTACGCATTGTGGAGAAGCCGTGTTGACGGGGTCCCGGGTACGCCTCGGCGGAATCTGGACCGAATTGTGCACCGTTTGGGGCCACATGGGCGTGTGGAAATCCGCGACGATGCATCGAGTTTCCAGACATAATAGTGGAGTTGCGTTCATAGGGCATATTTCCGTTGAAGCTATTCGAAGAGCTACGACCATAGGGCATTGAATCATAACCGTTGGCATCTCCACCAGCCCGACGTAGGGGCTGAGTGTACGCCATGCCTACGGCCGAGTTTGAACTACGACTGCTTTCCTGATGATAAAGCGAGGGCTCTACGTCTGAATGCCAAACTTGATCCAAACGGTTGCTGGAAGATATGTTCGGCGTGTACATTTGATGCGGAACCGCCACCGATCGCTCCCTGGGAAGAGATTCCTGAATAGGCACTTCCTCAGTCAGGTCGGCATACGACATTGGCTTTATCGATTCCTCCTGGGAGTTTTCAATTTCATCAGACGTAGAGCTTTCGGGGCTCTCAGCGGCGCGGCGCTCCTCTTCAGTTATTTCAACATTGTCAAGCTTAGTCAAGCGTGGTAGCATGCGCAACACTTTATGGCGATAGTTTTTACCAGCAGCTTCTACGCAAGGATTACTGTAGAGACAGAGACATTGCAACGGCGCATTGACTATATAGTTGAGCTCTGTTAGGGTTTTAATTCCATTTTCTCTCATGTAAAGCTCGCGGAGTTTGTAGCATTTCTGCAAACAGCTCAACGAAGTGACGCAATTGATAGTTAGCACTAGGACCTCAAGCTTGGGCATATCCATGCAGAGAGAGATATCGCCGATGTCGCAACCCCAAACGTTCAGCTCCACCACATTACGATAGTCGGAGACTTTAGCCCGAGCCTCCACCAATTCCCTAGATAATTTTTTTACCATTTTTTAGACTATAGATAGAAACAATAAAAATATATTTGAGATATATACAATGATTATAGTGTAAGGAAAGTCTTTAGATCTTACCAATATAGGCACTGGTGGACGAAATCTTCTATGCCTTTTACGACAGTATGAACTCCAGTGCAACTGTAGCCAGATCGAAGAGATGCAGCCGTTCAATAGAAGTTTTAAGAGAAATACAAAATCACAAAACAAAATTTTTATTTGTAACATAAAAATTTAGGATTTTTGTGATGTGTTCTGTTTCATTGCTTTCAGTATAATGAGTAGAGTACAGGGAATGTTTTGAAGTGAATGAGTTAAGTTTTAAAGCCTACTAGATTAGACTACGTTTGTACATTCAATGGTTGTAAACGCCGGCTTATATGCGTTTAAAAAATTGGGGTAAATGGAACCTAAATAGAAAGCGATTTAAACGAACACAATTTTAATTTTAACCGCCAAACATTGCATTTATCGATACTATCATGAATGCATATCACTGTGTGTGTGTTGATTTTCAAATTGCAGTTGAAATTCCAAATACAATTATTATTATTCATTATCATTTATTTCTTAAATTAATTAAACTATATTAAATTCAATAAATAAATGATAAATTAATAAATCCTCAATTTCGATATTTTATTACATTGAAACTGCTATCACTTAAGTAGCTGTACAGCACTGATATTGCGCGTCCTAACAACACTTTGAAGAAAATATCTAATTCTCCCGGCTTTTTATTTAATTTGTTAATTTTTTCTGCAAAAAATGTCAAAAAAAGATAAAGTTGATAAAGGTGTTAGCGCTGCTAACGATAGGAATTCAATTTTATCATATTTCAAGAAAAACTTACAATTTAAGGTAATCTTGTTTGTTGAAATGTAAGTCACGGTATATAGCAGGCACTGTCCCTTACACTTTACAGTTAGCTGAGAATCAACGCCAGAAAGAGCTATCAGCAAAGTTGAATAAACAAATAGTTGCCAGGCAGGCGGAAAAGTTCAGCGTCATGTGCAACGCTAACAAGCCAAGTACTTTAGCTGAAACCAACTTGCCAAAAGACTTGAAACTCACAAATAAAAAAATAAAGGACATTCTAAGTAAAATGTACACCTACCTGGATGTGTCAGGGAAGAAGGCTGCTGCCTATAAGGATTTTTGCAAGTTGACTGTTACTGCAGCCACAGAGTCTACAGGGGACGTTAAATACGATGAGGTAACAGTTCAGGTAAACGAAAATGTACAAGCAGAAGTAAAATTAGTTGGGTCTAAATATATTTAATTGGTTTTCAGTCTCATGCGGACCAGATAAAGAACATAAAAGAGCTAGAAGATAAAATAGACACATTGGGTAAGGAAAAAGTGGCAAGCGAAAAAGAATTACAGAATGTGGCCACAAAAGGCAACGACGAACGTATATGGATCCACGAAACATTAAATGAGTTAAATTATATCGAATTAGACTGCAAGTAAGTGAAATTTAATGTCTGGTTTATATATATTTATATATATATTACTGCATTTCTTTACAGAGAAATAATACAGCAGCTCAAAATGAATATTCGTCGACACGTCGGTATAAGGATTTAAAATTAATGACTTTCCATGTAGAAAACAACTTTCAACTTGATTTGAGACAAAAATACGTTGTGTTTAAATTAAAGATAAAAATGAATAGGTGGCATCACTATATTGTCTGATTGAGGAAGTGTGGCAACTGGAGCTGATTTAGATTTTTAATGTAGTAAATCGATTTGTGTTTATGCAAGTTAAGAAACAACTCTACAAATCCCCGCTCGTGTAGAGATTTGTAGTCAGCTGCTTATCGATGCTTTTATTCTGCTGATGGCGATATTTGTATTCAGCTGCTTGGCGAAGTTTTATTCTCAACGTTCGATATTAGCAGAAGCAGGATCTCATAATCATCGACTAGGCAACCACATTTTAGCTTTAAGTTCAGTTTAACCGGAAATGTAATAAAGCACATATTGTCCTATATCTTAACTCCGGTCAAGCCGTATTCTTTTTATATCAACGAGCTGAAAAGCCATCGTTACTTAATTCCTGCACCAGACAACTGGGCGGGACATATTAGAAGAGTATAGGTGCATCTCGATAACTAACGGACACCAAAACTCTCCCACAATCCATACTGGATTAATTTGCATACTAAGTTGTCAGCTTATCATATAAAAATAAAATGTAAATTCAAAAATAAATCGATTGTCGATTGTCATGTAAAAAACAGAATCAACTCAAGTTGTACTGAGTTGTATCGGTTTTACTTCAAGTGGCAATATCACAGCTGACTGTAACAAAGTAGTCACCAAGGTGGCAACTTTGTTGCCAGAGTGCCTTAAGTATAATGCAAGGTTCTTTGAAATTAGCTTTGATTGTGAAATTGTAACGTTTTTAGCTGGGCAACATATCCAAGTAACCACTGCACTAGTAACAACACAACCATGGACGAGGACATAAGTGACTTTTTTCTGCGGGCCCCCGGCAATGTGCGATCAACGTGAGTACAAAGGAGAAAGCCAACGAATTAATCCATCCTACCACCTTCACATGCTCATCAATATCGCTATCAATTGTATTTCCACGCGTTCATCTTTAACTTTAAATAGCAATGTGCATGCGGCATCCAAAGCAGCTGCAGAGAAGGACAATGCACCTCGCAAAACAGAGTTGCACGTGCTATATTTGAATGAAGAATCACAGCTGATGACAATGGACACCTTGAGAGCCATTCACGGTGCAGACTTCAAACTGGACGACATAAGTAAATACAAAGATAGAGGGAGACGCGGGCCAGGCATCAAGCACTCCTATTGGGAAGATCGCGGCACCCTGTTGGTTCAAAGTGTGCAAGGTGTGACCACCACCAGTACGGACAAAACCGTCTCCGACGGTGAACGGATGCGTCGCTATGCCCTGCTCAAGCTCGAAAATTATGGTTTCCATCCGGCGCATTGCATAGAGGCCTACGACCATTGCAATCACGACACGGAGGCCGCTTTGCTGTTGCTCTACAAGCGCTATATGCGTGTCCCTGCGGACGAGAGTCCAGTCCTGGAGGCACCCAGTGAAGATGAGTTGCTCGCCATGCGCAATGACGAGAAGGAGGTGTTGCAGTCCATTTACGATAGTGCCTACGAGGAACGTGAACGCAACAGCATCTGGAATCTCAAGTTCAAGATTGATCACCTGCTGGCCCACAGCCCGTCCGAAGTGCGCAAGGCGCGTCAAGCAGCCGCCGCTACGGCAGCAGCTTCCGTTCAGGCAACTCTAGATGCGAAAAAGAAGGCGCCGCAACGGTGTCGCAACTTCGATCGAGCTGGTACCTGCAAGTACGGTCCCAAATGTCGATTCTCTCATGTTCCCCCCGAGCCAGAGGTGCCTTCAACGCCAAAGCGTACAGGTGAGTGGAGACTGTAAATCTTGATTGTTAGCGGCATTCGAACAAGTGTAATTACCTTGGCAGGTGGTAATCTGGATGAGAATGAAAACGAACTCTGGTTCCATGTAGAAGTGCGCTTCCCACCAGGCAGTCGCTATCCGTACGAAGCGCCTTACATCTACCTCAAAACCACATGCCATGACATTCCTCATGAGCTGCGACTACGCTATGCGCGTCACCTGTACCGTGAGGCGCGCGATATCTGCAGAGATGGCATTCCATGTGTCTACACCATATGTGATCTCCTGCAAACGGATGAACAGCTGGGCAACACCATGGACACGTCTCGCTTTCCTTCATCCAAGCGTTCTCTCTTCTACGATGATCCAGAGGCTGACGAACGGGGGGCTAATGGTGAAGCTAATCAAGTGGCGCGACCCACGCATTACGCTCGCGGTCAAACCTCGCGATCTGATAACGCTGAGGGCCGTGCCGACTCAGAGTCGCTGGCTCGCAAAAATCGTTGGCTGCTGCAGCAGTTCATGGAACGACGGAAGGATGAGCGCTACCAGAACATGATCACGGCCAGAGCTAAGTTGCCTGATTTTAGCGAAATGGAGCACATTTTGGACCTGATTGATAGATCCCAAGTGGTGGTCATCTCCGGTGAGACGGGCTGTGGTAAAAGCACACAGGTGCCGCAGTTCATCCTGGACAACTGGTTCTTTCGGTCTATGAAACTATCGCCCAAGGAGGAGATGCCTCATGTAGAGATCATTTGTACACAACCGCGACGCATCTCAGCCATCGGAGTGGCAGAACGCGTGGCCGCCGAGCGCTTGGACCGTATTGGCCAGCTGGTGGGCTATCAAATACGGCTCGAGAACAAAATATCGGCGAGCACACGACTGAGTTTCTGCACCACCGGCATACTGTTGCGTCGCCTGTCCTCTGAACCGTTCCTGGGCTCCGTTACCCATGTAATAGTGGACGAGGTGCACGAACGGTCCGAGGAATCGGACTTTCTACTGCTGATTCTACGAAACATTCTAAAGGAGCGTAAGGATCTCAAGGTGATACTCATGTCGGCCACCCTCAATGCCAGCCTGTTTTCCAAGTATTTTGATGGTGCGCCTGTTGTAGACATACCAGGCCGCACGCATCCTGTGCAGCAACTCTTCCTCGAAGACATCCTGGAGGCCAGCGCCTTCGTGATGGAGACCGACACCAAATATTGTCGCAAACTAAACGATCGAGAGCAGAATATGCTGATGAATGAGATGGAGTTGGGCGATGTGGAAACAACTGGTCAAGCGCCAGAAAAGAAAATCAAGGACGAGAAACTTACTCTGGGCCAGACCAATGACCGCTATGCTGGTGAGTAGCCGCTGAGGTTTTCTAATTTCCTGCAGCCCCAAGACAAAGGTTTTTCCGCTCACAGATTACAGCAAGACGACTTGCAAGAATATTTTCCTTATGGAGCCGAAGATCATCAATCCAGAGTTGGTCGAAGCAGCGCTCAAGTACATTGTGGAGGGCTCTCACGAGTGGCCCCGCGAGGGCAGCGTCCTAATCTTTCTGCCTGGCTTCCAGGAGATTCAATCTGTGCACGACGCCCTGTTGGAAAATGCAATGTTTTCGCCACGCGCTGGAAAATTCATCCTAGTGCCGCTGCACTCAGCCTTGTCCAGCGAAGATCAGACGTTGGTCTTCAAGAAGGCTCCACCTGGTAAGCGAAAAATCGTGCTGAGCACGAATATTGCTGAGACATCGGTGACCATTGACGACTGCGTCTTTGTGATTGACTGCGGCCTAATGAAGGAGAAATATTTTGACTCCAACCGCAACATGGAGTCGCTTGAACTAGTCTGGGAGTCTCGAGCCAATGCCAAGCAAAGAATGGGACGTGCTGGTCGTGTCATGCCCGGCGTTTGTATTCATCTATTCACCAGCAATCGCTATTATCAACAATTCCTGGGCCAGCCGATACCGGAGATTCAGCGTGTGCCGCTGGAGCAGATCGTGCTCCACATCAAGACACTGCAGACGTTTGCATCCTCCAACACGCTGGCTGTCTTGCTTGAAACTCTCGAGCCACCCACCGAGGACAGTGTACTGGGTGCCCTGGCACGTCTTCGTGATGTTGGCGCACTGGATGAGCAGGACCAGCTAACACCGCTGGGACATCATTTGGCCGCTCTGCCCGTTGACGTACGGATAGGCAAACTCATGCTCTACGGCGCCATCTTCCAGTGCGTGGATAGTGTGCTGACCATCGCTGCCTGCTTAAGCAACAAGTCGCCCTTCGTCAGTCCCTTCAATAAGCGCCAGGAAGCCAACAATGCCAAGCGATCGTATGGCCTGGGAAACAGCGAGCATCTAACCGTACTGAATGCCTATCGAGTAAGTGACATTGTCGGAGGTAGCGACACCAGAGCTAACTGGCGATTGCCTTCATCCTGACCCAACATACTTAAATGATGATTTATTGGCTTGCAGAAATGGCTGGAGATTTCAAAGCGGGGAAACTATGCGGCCAGTCGAAATTATGCCAACGAGCATTACCTCTCGTTCAACACACTGGAAATGATTACGGAACTCAAGTACCAGTATCTGGAGCTTCTAGTTTCCATTGGCTTTGTGCCGATCAATGTGCCGCGCAGGCGTAAAAATGCCACCGACAATATCCTTGACCTAACAGGTAGAGTGGACTTAAGAATACTTCTAGGTATCGCACTAACGCACGATTACGATTTAGGTCCAGAGCAGAACCTCTATGGCGACAATCATCGACTGCTCACCTCGCTACTGTGCGCTGCCCTGTATCCCAATATTGTCAAGATCATGACGCCCGAACGTTTGTACACACAAACGACTGGTGGTGCGGTGCCCCGTGAGTTGTCCTTCGAAGATCTAAGATTTAAGACTCGCAACGATGGCTATGTGCGTATCCATCCCTCGTCGATCAACTCGAAGGTGGGCAAATACAATTCGCCCTTCCTCGTCTACCAGGAGAAGGTGCGCACCTCGTCCATCTTTATACGCGACTGCTCTGTGCTTCCCATTATTGGTCTGGTTTTGTTCGCTGGCAGCGATTTCAAGGTGGAACTGCACGATGGCGATTTTCTCTTTCTGCTCGAAAGCGGTTGGATTATCCTAAAGGCGCAGAACCACGAAACGGCCGAGATGGTCCAATGTCTGCGCTATGAACTGATCAAGCTGCTCGAAGAGAAGATACGGGATCCGTGCCTCGACTTGCTACACCATAAAAATGGCTGCAAGATAATTGCCAACATTGTGTATTTGATTAGCAAAAATAGTTGAAATAGAATATCACAGTGATGGACGATGCACGATGAACAACCGTTAAACATCAATAGAAACCAAAATTGTTTTAGTATTGCAACCATGTTTTGTCGATTTTATTTACCCTAAAAACATTTCTAAAGAACTTTCCGTTTTAATGTCAAGCAAAGGGAGGGCAATCGATCAGTATGTGAGCGCGGGATACCAGGCTACCAGAACTCAGAAGTTGCTACTGCAACATTAAAAATGCACTAGGGACGGCTAAATCTTTGATTATTCCAATTGAGATGGATAAAACTGCGGCTTGGTTAATTAGAGATGGGAAAACCGTTGGGTTTTTCAATTGAGATAAGCAAATCTGCGGTTTGGTTAACCAGTAATGACGATAAATATTTTATGTAGTGTAAAAATGCTATTTAGATAGCAGACAAAACAGCCTTAATAGGTAAATAAAAACAATGGACCTGGGTCAATTGTGCTACCGGGTAGACCCAGATGGACCTAATTGAAGTCTTTTATTGATCTAGACCTTGACAGTAGATTTTCTTTTCAGGAATCGGAGTTTAAAGGTTAATGTAGGCAGCCCTTGAGTTTTTCTCCCCTGCGTTGTGTTTCTCATAAGATTTACGCAACACAAGATGTGGGTTAGTGAGTCCATTTTGCTTATTTCTTATGCTATTATTTG
>JAWNPV010000699.1:0-15453 GCA_035078785.1 Collessia kirishimana
AAGCTGAGCCTACAACCCCCCTCCTCACCACAGCCCATCTGACTCCTTTCGCAGAGCCACTATGGATAGAAAATGTTTAACTAATTTTTCCCAAGTCAATTTTTGCTCTGCACACGCGCGACTGCGCAGTTTCAAGCAGCTGACGGGCAGGCAGGCAGGCAGCCACCCTCACACCCCAAATGGCTATGGAAAACCTGGTTTCTGGTGCCTCATTCATCGTTGAATTTTTCCTTTAACTTGTACAATTTTATGCTCGTTGACTTCTGGCGCAATGGAATGAAGTGAAAATGGAATGACGAAAAAGAACCTAAAATTCTAACATCGATTGAAACAGTGGAATTGAAACAGTGATGAGATTTACTTAGTGATGGACTGGAGCGTAGGGAATGGAAATGCTTGGAAGTATCAAGTGGAGCCGCCTTATATCGAGGGTTTTGAATACCCCAATCGATTTGATATGGTTTAGTGAGCCAAAGATATTCAAGGCGCTTAACTTACGCATTAAGCGTTAAGAAATTTAAATTCTGGGCCTGTTTTCTTCGTTTTAGTTTTCTTTTACTTTTATGTAGTTCGTTGTGGTTTGTTGGTTTTGTTTTTCTCGTTTTTTTTTTTTTTTTGCTGTTGGATTTTCTTTGGCCGCCTTTTTGGGGCCAAGTTGCGTGCGTTTCGCCATGAAATTTGTGTTTCCATGTTTCCATAATTTTTTATTCAGCTGCGTACAGCTAGAGAGCAAGAGGCAGAGACCAGACCGGCGGCAGAGAGCAGAGAAACGAGTCTCCAAAAAAAAAAGGAAAAAAAAAGAAAACTAGTCGGTTGGTTTTGTGTAGTTATGAGTACGCAAGTCTCTCGTCTGACGGACGGGCAATAAACATAAATTTCGCCGTCTCAGCCACTTTACTTTCTCTATGTTCCAGCAGCAGCAGCACCACAACCACCAACAACAACAGACAGTAGAAACAAATGGCAGCAGACAGGCAGCTGTTCTCATCGTTTCAAACTCAATGTTGACTGCCCTGCTCTCACCATATAGCTCACCAGCAGCAGCAGCACCAGCAGCAGCAGCAGCGGCATTCAAGCGTTAAGAGAGCAACACCGAGCGGCACCTGTAAGTCACAGAGTCAGGACTGCAGCTTGGACACGACACATTCAAAGGAGAACGGAAGTGCAAGCCGTTGGGTCCAAAAATGGTCGCAACCAGAATTTGATAGGTTCACCTATACATAGTCATGTGTCTGTGTGTGTGTGTGTGTTCCATATGGTCAATAAACGTTTCATGGATTGAAAAGAAAAGAAAAATAAAAACATCAATAAAGAACAAAGCGGCGGCGGCAACATGAACTGCAACAGCGGATGCGCTGCCTGCCTGCCTGCCTGGCTGCCTGCCTACTTCTGGCTGCCTTATAAAGCAACAAAGCAACAGGAACGAAAACTTTTTTGATGATGATTAATGCATCAACTAAATGGCAAGCGACAACAATAGCTCAGGCGACAACGACAGCGACAACGACAACAACAAGAACAAAAGGCGTCGTCGGCATTGTTGTCTGACTTTGGTTTTTTGGCGACAACTTTTTTCAATTGGTATCGCCACTGGGTGGCGGTGGCAGCGGTGGCACACGGAATGCATAATTTGGCGCTTCAATGTTGCATATTTGCACGTTGCAACTTGTTGTCGACTTGGTTGACAGTCTACCAGCTGCATACGGTGTGCAGCCAACATGGCACCGAGCAGTGTTAGAGAGCGGCGCTGCGTTGCATCCATTAGGCGAATTTTCCAGTTATGAGTTGGCAGGTTTTACTGCTATCGGTGGTAATCGATAAACGATAAGTGCAAAGAGCTCAGCGGTCAAAGGGGGAGACTAACTAGGTTAGGTTGGTTGATGTGGATCCTGCAACTGATGTAAGATGGAAGAACACAACCAGCTGCTTGTGAAGAGCTCACTGACACTCTAATGAGCAGAGATGAGATGACATTCGCCTAACTAAATGGTAGATCCGATTGTGACCTTTCAATGAAGTCGAATAACTTTTATGATGACCACGCCAAGGTTCCACCGAGTGTCGTGCGGTGTGGTGTCGTTAAACTAACTCTTATGACCAATCGTTGGTCTAACTCATTAGGGTATTTTAAGTAGCACTTGGGCCTTAGCTTAGTTGAGCGACTCTAATTGCCAAAAACTTCATTCCCTGAGTGGCCTCGGCCCAGGCCGTTTTCCTTGGACGTGGGAAACTTTAAGCGCAAACCGTCTGTCGCTCAATAGACTCATAGAACAAAAGACGCTGCTGTGTGGCGTCCAGCGGAGCGCAACGCGACAGGAACAACGACAATGCTCGCTCCGCTTACACAGGGCTCTTGTGGTTGAGATTCTTTGGGCGGCTAGTGGAGACCATGTCCAGGTCGTTGCCTTGCCAGTTGTGATAGATGAAACTGAATAGATCTGGGATTTCTATTAAAGCGAATCCCCTTCTTCCCTTACTGCCCTCCTCCGTTGGTTAGATTCTTTGCTACCCTGTGAACCAGCCGCAACCGTGCTGTTCTTCTTCGAGCAAAACGGCGAATTGGAAGCCACCGCGAGTCGGTCGGCGTAATTGACGTTAGCGATGAGATCAAAATGGAGCACAATGATTGCGGCGATAATTGCGACACACATAAACATACAAACACATGGACAGAGACAGACAGACAGACAGACAGAGCAACCAACCAACCAAGAGATCAGCATGCCAACACAGTCAGTCAGTCAGTCAGGCATTCAGGCCCAGAAGAGTCGGAGAGAAAGACGAAAAAGAAAGAAAGAGAATCGACCGACCAGAGGTTCTAGCAACAATAATAATAATGGAATGGAATGGAGTGGAGTGGAGTGGAGTGGAGTGGCAGCTCTGTACACATGGCCAAGAGAACAGCTAGACGGATGGATATGATGGGATATGGCCTGGTGGGCTGGGAGGATCAGGGGGCGGTGGTACAGGCCATGAACGTGCTGCTGCTGTCATTTTTCTTCTTTTTTTTTCGTATTTTTTGTAATTTTTTGTGTGTGATTCATTCAGAACAATGATGATTGCAAACAAAAGCAGCGACGACCTGACTGACAAAATCATAAAACAAAATTTCAAAGCGCTAAGCGGACGGTGGGGCAATTGGTGGACGGTGGAGGGTGGTGGTCGGCGGTTACCACTTGGGCGTTTGTTGCTGTTGTGGTCGTTGGCCACAGTCAAATTAAACAGCAACAGCAACGACAGCAACAACAACAAAAGTGAAATTTGCTGTTTGTTGTAGTTTGTCCGGTTGTCGTTGAGACTTGACGCGTTTTCTTCTCTTTTTGGTTTTTTTGTTTTTGGTACTTGCGACGGATATTTGCGGTCATCCTGGGTTGGGGAAAGCTTAGGGTGTTGCGAATAGAAATGTGATCTTCGGGTTTTCAATTAATTTCAACTCTGTTGGGGACAGTTTTCCCCCCCAGTGGATGGGTTACTTCTCCAGGCATCAAGGCAGGTAACCAGCTAGACCAACGCTCTGTTCTCATTGCTTTCTGCTTGGCTTAGAGTGTCACTCACTGCTGAGCCATTCACTGCAGATCTGTATTCTTGACGATTACAAACTCTTTGTTCCTAAGGCAGCTGAGTAAGTGGCTGGCAGCCTTCAAGGTGTCTTCAAGGTGTCTGTTTCAGTCATGACCTCAACTCTAAGCAATTGCAACTAAATCATTATTCATTAGCCGGAGTCAAGTCGGACTTTACTTCACTTGGCTTCACCTCTGAAATCGAAACAAGAAACATTAAGGCTGAGACAACAGACATCGGCGTGGTTTTAACCCAAATACTGGTGAACATATAAGCTGGGCTTAGTGAGAATAGTGTTGGTTGCCCGCCAATATCCGTTAGCTGCCCCCCCTTCGAGCCATGGTGTGTGTGTTGGAGACCCTTCATCATCAGCATCATCTGCATGTGCAACAGAGGCATAATGATGAGCCTCAAGACTGCCACCACCAGTCCACCAGTCCACCACCAGTCCAACCGTCCATCAGTCCACCAGTCCACCATTCAACCATTGAAGCGCCAAACGCAATTTTCACACGCTGAATGGGTAGTTGGTTGGTGGGGCCAGCAGGCAAGCAGACAGGCAGGCAGACGGCCAGGCGGCACCATTTGCAAGCAGTTAGGTTTGCTTCCTCCACTTTTCATTCTGCCTTAACTCCCTACCACTACCGCCATCTCTCTTGCTCTCCTGCTCTGTCTCTTGTTATTCATGTCAACATGTGTTGCATATTATGTAAATTATTTTGCGGGCTAAGAAAAAAACGACTCCAAATTATAGCCAACATAAGTCGCCCCGCCTAGCCAAGCTAAGCCAAGACAGGCTGGGCTAAGCCAAGAGTAGCCCAGGGGTTTCAGTAGCTAAGCCATTCATAAGTGGCGCCCCAAAGGGGGTCGCTCAAGTGGTGTTGAGTGTTGAAATTTACCTAGATTTATTCATGAATGTCTATTCCGTCAGTCCGTCCATCTTTATGTCTACATTACCGTTTTACAATTTTTGTTTTCCTTGTGGTCTAAACACATCCAATAAAAACTGAGAAATTGCTGAAGACAACAAGGTGAAGCAAGTGGCTAGTGAGAGGCATATTTCATACCCTTTTCAAGGATGCGTACCTAAGACTATTTCATAGGGTTTGTAATGCCTAAAAGCATCGATAATTACAGAGAATCAAGTCAGAGAGAGAGAGAGAGAGAGAGAGACAGAGGAGTGATCAATCAAGGAATACTAAACCTTTCTAACTTGGTTTTATGGGTAAATAGTGCACGGTGCGTGTGACGTTTTCTCATGTACAATGCCGTTGGGATAAGTTTAAATTCCTCTTTGGAATTAAATAGGCTGCATTAATAATTAAACATTAAAAACCATAGAAAAGTAGAATTTTAAACCCTCTATACTTGAGAAAAGCTGTAAATACAGTCAGAAAATATTCTGATGATCAACAAAACAATTAAAAGCGTAAAAGTTGATTTAAAATTAAAAAGACATTTCTGGGAATTTTTTTCCTTACTAGTTTGACTAAAACTAGGACAAAGCTATCAAGCCTTCATCTTTACTTCATAAGCTAAATTTATAAAGCAAATATTTATTTTCAAAGTCCCAGTTTGAGGTTAGAAATCTTTCCCCAACAGACTATAATTATGGGAACTTTCTGTGAACATAATTCATATGAAATTGTTTAAATTTTATTTCTAAAAATAAATAATAAAATAATTTCAACAATTTAAACTCTAGAGAATGATGCATTCAAGAAATTCCTGCATTTGAAGAATTTAATAAAAATTCCTAGGCCGACAAGGGTATTTAAAATTCGATTTGGTTGAGCGAAAAAAACTTTTCATTCTTAGCTTAGCTGCTGTGTTGTTGTTTTAATGCTGAAACAGTGTGAACTTGTAGTTGTAGTTATGGTTGTTTACGCGATTATTTCCCTCTTGCTAAATTTATCAGATTTTCCCGAGCAGCAGCGATATATAGATACAGAGAGAGAGGGAGAGAGAGGGAGAGAGAGAGAGGGAGAGCAAAAACTATGCGTCGATTTTGGCTTTGGAATTTATTTTTGGAAATGATTTCAAACGCATCTCAAGGTGTGATAAACATGCCGTGTAAACAAATCAAAAAAGCAAACCAGCAATCCCCTCCCATCTACCATCTCCTGTGGCCCCACCATTCAGCCTCCTTTTAAATGTAGCAAAAGTCTCAGATCGGTGTCCATTCTGTTTCTGTTGCCGTCTGACTAACATAAACAATAAGCCAACATATCAGTCTGGAAAAGTGCATTCTGCCTGGGGCTGCCTGGGGTCTTTCAAGTACAATGGGCCTTAGGTGGCCGGATCTAGAGCCAAACTGGAACTGCATGGGGTGTTGATCATTAAAAGATTTTCCAGAGACTTAAATTACAGGGGCAAGTAAATTGGATAATCTGGGCAGCTCTAGCCCCAGAGAGTTGCGTAACTAACCACGTTCGGTTTGGTTTTAATTTCAATAACTTTAATGATTTCCCAGAAGCCGACGTTTTGCTTACATTTGTGCAAATCTGTTTAGAGTTGATGTTTATAGAGAGAAGAATTGAAAATTTTATGCCCAATTGGAAAGAACTAAAAGCTTTGGAAGCCATAAGAGCAGCTGGTAATTGCTAGAGGCGCTAGGTATCCTAAATGATCAGGATATGACATAATGGGATGAATCAGTTAACCAATTAAGCTGTTAATAAAAGTCTTTTAATGAAAACATCTAGAGATTTTTTTTTTGGCACACAATGGAGAACCAAAAAGGCAAATTTCATTAAGGGGAATGACAAAGTGTCACCAAAACGAAAGACAATAAATAAAATTTTGCAAATAAATACGGACAAATGAACTTGTCCGAATCGAATTCTCGGTTGGAGACAAGTGGATCGCATCGTTCAACTATCGAGTCGGCATTAGCATTACATAAGCAAACTCAATTTGGTAGTGGAAACAATTACCCATATAGATCCTCCTCTCTCTCTGTCTCTGTCTCTCTGGTGCGGCATGATCATCATCATCATTGGCATGAGCGACGGACCGATGACGACATCGCAAAGTGCGAACAACAATTTACATACACAAACGTCCAAACATATATAATCCAAACAGAGAGGGAGAGAGATAGAGAGGGAGAGACAGAGAGAGGGGGATATATCTAGCAGGCATATGGATGGATATATACAAGTTGCGACAACTGACTGACAGATATTTATGACATATGAATTACTAAATATGTGGCGTTGCTAATTGTTGTAGTTGCTGCTGCTGTTGCTGATGTTGCTGCTGTGGCTGTTGGTGTTGCTGGTTGTACTGTAGTTATGCCTCAAATTATTCAATTTAACAGCCGCAACAACAACTTCAAAGTAACGGAAATGCAAAGCGCAAAATGCGAAACCGACAAAATCCGTTTTTAATCATCTCTCGTCAGCGGCAATACTTTGCATATTGCCACAGCCCTTTCCCACTCCTCCAGGCCTTTTTCCCCCTGACAGATAAAATATAACATCATTGTAGAGCATTTGGCAAGTCGAAAGCTCCCCAAACCAAGTGGCAACAGAGCCTCAAAGTCAACTTACAACAATGGGGAGTTCAAAGACAAATCAAACAACCTTGCTAGGCAGGACAACCAACTAGGATTTCACTTAATCACTTCATATTAAAAAAAAAAAAGAATCTTCACAGTGATTTTACCTGAACTAAAGCAACTGCTTAGCCTGTCCAACACCAACTAAATGGCGCAGCTTGCCCCAAAAAGGCCGTTAACAGCAGCCAATGCCATCAACTCATCTTACCCACCTCGTAGGCCAACAACACTTAACAGTGCCAGCATATTGCAATGCATTTTAATTTAACTTTAACTATTTGCGCATATAATTAACAATACCAACAACAACAACAGCAGCAACAGCAACAACAGCAACAGTAATAATAACAATGGCAACTCAACTGACGTTCAACTGACTTTTTAGTGAGTGGCAGGCAGCAACAAGCCCAACAAAAAAAACTCATCTAAAAACAGAAAAAACTAAAAAAAAAAAAACAACCAACAGCAATCACATTGTCAGTTTTTCATTTTTTTTTTTTTTGTTTTTTTAAGTCAATTTCACCCACAACAATGAGATGTACTTAGTCTGCTGGTTGCCAGTTGATCAGTTGATGCTTTTGTTGTTGTTTTTAAACAACAATGAACGGATCACACAGCAACAATAACAACCGACATTAACAAAGCATATCCAATGCTTGTCTATTCATAATAACTTAAAACAAAAATAAAACAGAAAAAAGATTTAAAAGCAAAAAAACATCTCTAATGTGTCGTTGTGTTTTCATGATCTCTGAATGGAAACGGTTTTTTGACAAATAATCAACCTGAACAATGTCAATTGACTGAAGATCACACAACGTTGATAGACTACAGAGGGAGAGACAAGGTCTTAGCTGGATCCAGGTGGGATCCTCCTTCAAGAAGCTGTTGGTAAGTGACCTTTTTCTTTCCTAGGGGATCCTATAGGAAGCTTTTGGTAAGTGACTTCTTATTGTCAATGTCAATTGACTGAAGATCACACAACGTTGATAGACTACAAAGGGAGAGACAAGGTCTTAGCTGCATCCAGGAGTGATGAACTCTTTCCTAGGGGATCCTCCTTCAAGAAGCTTTCAGTTAGTGACTTTTCAGTGGCATCCATTAGGTAATTTTGGGGTAAATGATTGGGTTGATCACTTCCTCAGATCAATCTAGTACAAAGGAACCACCAAAGCATCATTTGATAACATCATGAAACAAACTGTTCTGAGTTTTCCAAGTTTATTCCACCTAAGATCAGCTTACAGCTTACAGCCTAATGCCTCAGTCTTGATAGACCTACATGTGGCCTAAATGATTTATCAACATCCCAAATCAAATGCCAGATTTTTAAACCTGCCGCTAGGCACCTTAGAAGAATACCTGATTGTCCATTGAAGGACAAGACAAGTTGATTAGCTTAGATCGTCTCATTGTCTTGGTCTATAAAGCTACCATCATACCAAATTAAATTCCAGCTGTCTAAGCCTGCCGCTAGGCACTAAAGAACCCTCCCTGGTTGGCTATGGTTTGATGGTTCTACCCCTAAAAACCTGAGACTATAAAGCTACCAACAGGACTGACCATAAGGTTCTACCCATTGCTACCAAGGTATGTAGAGAGAGCATGAGAGAATGTAGTTCAAGAATTTTCTCTCAGTGGATGAAACCAAAAGAAAAATGAATTAATTGCAACAATTTGAAAGAATCGATCGATATGGAAAGTAAGTTAACAGCCTCAATCAATTGAACAAAAGTTATGTCCACCAGTGACCGATTGTCTGTGTCTGTCTGTCTGTTTGTCGTTAACCGCTTTTACCACTTTTCATTTCGTTAACAATTTCCTAATGATTAATTACGTTCGGTTTCCTCTAAGCGCCATAATGGGTGCAATAATTATTAGAACCGATCGAGTCAAATTGCTTTCTAATCACACTGAGATTTCTATAGCCTAAGCAATTGAATGGGCCACGTATTTTTGGCAAGTGTATGGACAATGGAGCGAACCACTTGAGGTTGCCCTTAGGCCCGTCTAGGCTTTAGCCTTTAACCACCTCAAGGTTAGGGTAGCAAAGTCTATGGGATGGAAGGCAACGTCAACCTCAGCGTCAGCGTCAGAGGCAAATGGAAAATGTGGAAAGTTGGTTGGTTGCTTGGTTGGTTTTTGTTGGTTTGCAAAATGCCAAACATAAATTAAAATTGAATTGAAAATTATGTGTGTCTATGAGTTGATTTTTCTCTCTTTTATTTTAACAGCATTTTCACCAGCCCAATGCAATTGTTGTTGATGGTGTCTGATGGTTGCTGCTGTTGTTGTTCTTTGGTTACATAGAGTGCGCTGCGGTGCGGGGCGGTGCGGTGCGGTGCGGTGTATAAATAAAATGTGGGTCATGTGCATCAAATTATTTAATTGGTGTCAATTGGCTTTTGTTTCTGTGTTTTTTTTTTTTTTTTTTTACATTTACTTTTGCTTTTGCTTTGGTTTCTTTAGTTTTTTTGTTTTGCTTGAATCGTTTTTCTTCAGTTTTTTGTGTTGTCTGTTGTCTTTCGTATATAGAAACGGAAGCTGACCAAGTTGTTGCTGTAATGGTCATAAGCCAGACTAAGCATTGGCAATAGCAATAGGTTTTGCTGATTTCCATAGACCGTTAAGAAATACAAAATACCGTTAACAGTATTTGCTTCTTCTACCTCTTCTTCTTCTTTTCTGTTTTTCATTTGTTTTTCTGCTACCTTCGTCTATGGCATGTCAAGTGACAGTGATTGCGGCAACGTGCGACAGTCTGGAGCCTTAATAAACACACCCTACCCAGTCACCCCTCAACACAGCGTTGCCACCTCATTAACACAATACTTGACCCGGCCTGGCCACTCCCTCAACCGCCACCGCCATCATTTCAATGTGGCTAATCCGGATACAATGATGTCCGTAAATGGCTTAACACACAGCACAGCAACGACTTTCCGGTGCTGGTGGTGCTGGTTGTGCTGGTGGTGACTGGTGAAACCACCGCATTGCTTAGCCCTTCTGGCCAGAAAACGGTGTCAAGCGCTCATTTCCCTAATTTAGTTACGTTTTCTTCATACCATTTGCAGCGATATGTTCTTCTGCCCTCAACCGTAAGGTCTTTGCACTTTGTCATTCAGCTTGCAAAACACTCAGAAGTCAACTTTCTTTAACCAACATGGCAACACCTAGAACATGGCAACATGGCAACACCTAGATCAATTGAAATTGAATAATTTTATTGCATTTTTACCCCTTTGGGAAGGAACACTACACCATATAGCTGTCACAGAAGCCAATTTGTCTGGAAATGAATTTTTTTTAATATTAATTACAGAAAACTAGAACCAAAATCTTTACGGATAAACAGACTGTTAAAGCTCATTATGTGGGTTGTGATACAGGTGCGAAGTGCTACATCATATAGCTGTCATATAGGGCATTTAAACTGGGAGGGAATAGAAGAGCTTTAGCTGATTTCTTGGCCGTCTAGCTGTCTAGTATGTTAAATATATGATTTTAGCACGTTAGACATACTACACCATATAGCTGTCATATGATTGATTTGAATAGAATGATCTTAGCTCAGCTGCCTTGTTTCCTACCCTAGGTGACTAGAATTTTTAAATATTTCATTTACCACTCTATGTAGCTATGAAAAGTTTCATTTAGATGGGTTATACTAGACCATATAGCTGTCATTTAGAGGTTTTAAGCGGAATAAACTATACAAAATAAAAGAAACTTGAAATGCTAAGCCTGAGCTAAGAGAGAGGAGAAAACTGTTATCATCAATCAAGGCAAACTGATGTCAATTGTTGGCTGCTTAAGTAGTAAATGGTATTAAGGTTTCGGCAGGCTTAAAGCTGGCTTTTCCCCATTTCAATTCTTTTCTTAAAAATTTCTTTGTTTTCTGGCTTTTCTTTCACTTGGCTGGCGACTTGAGTTGTAGGCGTTGCGTGGCGTAGCGTTGCGTTGTTGGTGGGCATCGTAAAAAAAAACAAGAAATTCCGTCTACAACTATGGGAATCAGCGTTCAACGTGTTTTGTGAAATTTGGCGCTGAAATAATTTCTATTTAATATTTCTTTTTTGTTTCTAAATTTATAGACCAGCAGTTCAAGATGATAATGATGATGACGATGATGATGATGATGATGCTGCGCGCTGCTTAGCTATGCGAGGCGCTTTAAAGTAAAAATTTTTTCGTATTTTTTGCTGAAATTTTTAGTGCGTTTAACAAGGCGCTGGCGTTGCTTGTTTGTTTGTTTGCATTTATTTTTAGAACGAATTTTCGAATTCGCAACGCCACGAACTAACGTACATTTCACTGGGTGAGAGAGTGAAAAAAATACAACAAAAAAAAAACACACAAAACACTGCACACACATATAAAAAAAAATTTAACAAAAATATAAAAATTCCAGCTAATAAAATGATGAATTTTTTTCTGTTCAATTTAAAAGGTTTTTAGTTCATAAAACACACAACAGAAAAACCCACTGGAAAGTCAGTCAGTCAGCCTACGACGGCCAGCCAACCAGCCGCTGCTACTCAGCTGTGAAGCGAGCAACAACAAGAACAAGAATATGGCAAAGGCAAAACAACAACAAGAAGGTTGATGCGTACCGAACGAGAGCGAACGAACGAACCGCCTGCGCCGGAAGCTTAAAGTGGACTGAACATAGGCAGCGCAGCCAGCCCCCAAAGGCAGCGCAGTCAGCGCCAAGTGTCAGTCTCCAAACACCACAGACAACCAGAGACAGCAGAGCAGCAGCAACAACAACAAGAATGTCAGTGTGCTGAAGCACACCGAAGACATTTTACCCTGGCAGTTAAGTGTTTTATATTCACACGCAGCAATTCCATTTGTTCTTGAAATCAATAGAATGAAACAAAGGTAACCCAAGCTGCACTGGGAATTGATTAACAATTTGTTGGCCACTTTAGTTCATGTTTCAGGCTAAAACACTTTTTAATTATTTTTTAATAAAACAATTTTAAATAGTTTTAAGCCATTTCCATCGTGATAATATAATGAAACCATCCAAGTACTAATAAAATCATATTTTTTATTCATGTTCCTTGGGATGCTTGATAAATCTTAAAGCAAAACGAATATGCTCTATTGGTAGAGTATAACAAGACGAAGCCAGAGACAATAACAGACAATGGACTATGGGACAAAGTCATAGTTGGCTTATTCAAATATTTAAATTTGTTTTGGCCTTTCAATTCATATGTTGACGCTTAAAATACTTTTTAAATATAACAAAAATTTATTCTTAATAAAATAAACCCAGAAATTATATTTTATTTAAGCCGAACTAACTAAAATCCGTCTATATGTGCTACAAGAATGATTAAAAAAATTAAAAAATCAATATGAAAAGGACTGTATAAAACCAAGAATTTTTATTTAATATTTTTCTGTTTTAGTTTGCAAATTCCCTAATAGAAATCCCAAGTTTTAGCCCCCCATGAAACCTACTTGTCCCATTGTGCAACGAAGCGAAACGAATTGAATTGAAACGAAGCGCAGACATGCGCAACGCCGCAGCGGGCTGCGTGTCGCTGCTGCTGCGTCTCACGTTCTGGTTCCTCCATTGATGAAACATTACGGCAATTGGAACAAAGTTGCAATGGGAAATGCGTAAAGCACTGCAGTGCAGCGATGCAAGTGCATTTTTCTATTTCTTTTTAGTATTTTCCTGTTGCAAGAAGAGCGCGACAGGCAACATGGTCCGGTCATGAATGGACTCGTTAGAGGAGTCTCATAAAGGTATTACGAGGAACTAATAAAATTACGAGGAAGTTAACAGCAACTGCGGAAAGTAAACATAAACAAGCGATTTCATCAAACCAAAAAACGAAAAAGAAGAAGAAAATTATTACAGTTTTTCCATGTGCTTTAGGGTAGCTTAATCCACGGTTTAATCAATTAGAGAACTTAAAAGGTGGTAAAAAGTCCCACAAACTGCTGATTGCAGAGTAGAAAAACCAGTGTTGACAGCCATCAGCAGCAATGGCAGTCTGCAGTCTGTCTGGCAACCCCAGCACTACATATCGTTAGTGACAAATTTGTCGCCTGTTGGTGCTACCATAAGAAATATGCAATTCGCGTGTGGATGGTCATTAACGATATCGCCATGGTTCGCTGTGTAGGGTGGACGTATGTTTTCCTATTTATTTCACGCCCGCTCTCATATAACCTCCATATGCCGCCCCAACCTCCTTTCCCCCCCTTCATTCTTTACTCATCCCAAGCTACTATTGTGCCTAATGCTCCGGCATGCGTGACGACGCCGCCGATGACGATACAAAACAAATTTCCTGAGTAGCTTTTCACACACACACACGTAGGCGGAGGTAGGAGGGGGGGAGACACACACACATACACATGTGTTTTGGCATTAGCTTTGATATGATCGGCAGACGGACGAGTCCGATAGGCCCAGGCGCAGCCAGAGAGTCAACGCTAGTGATCGCGTCCGCATCCAAAAGTGTTACGGGCAATAACAATGGACACAGATAGCAACAACTGGCCAGCGCAAGTGCAATTACCCATCGGCTTTGGGGCTTGCACACGCGTCTCTGACACAGCCCACCCTCCCCCCGTCCGCCCGTCTCCAGGCCACCGCTTTAGTTTCTGGCAGTCCGGTCAATGCAATTAAAATGTCGCTTGACCGACCGAATGATCCACACGATCCGTGATGAACCAAACCGACCTCCGCATTAGACCAGACCAGATGGATTACATAAAGCTACAATAAAATTAAAATTAGACGCCTTGTCATATGCATACGAAAGTAAGTCAGAGCAGAGCGGAGCGGAGCGACCTAACCATCCATCTATCATGAAACATCAAAGGTCAAAGCTTGCAATTAAGCAGGGAAACCACATGGCCACGTAGATTCAGTTCATTTTCGATGGGGAAAACGATTTAATTTGCTTGAATAGCATAACCAAGCGCCGCTAGCAATTGGAAACCAATGCTGCATGCATCTGACAGTAAAATAAATAATCAAAGCTTTCGCTTACCTAAATCACTGAAGAGCGTTGTGTTCAGGACAATATCGTTGATGCCATTCATGCCGCCGCCGCCGATGCCTCCACCACCGGTGTCGGAATCCTCATTTTCCTCAGCCAAGGTGGGTGGACCGTCCCACAGGGCCTTGGCAGGACGTCGTACGCGGTCCAGACGCACCCGCGGTATATCCTCATAGCACACATCGCCCAGCTAAATGAGGAAATCAAAAAGGATTGTGGATTATTCGATTGGAAGTCAGAATGAGTGAACCAAGGATCTACGATTTCTATAAGGACAACTAAGGATGCGTTACCCACCTCCTTCTTGGGCGTAGCCGGAAAAATCTACAAGTTAGTTAGCATTGCAATAATCAAACGAATTTGTATTAGTTTTTTTTTTTTTTGGTATTTTTTTCGGTATTTTTTCGGTATTTTTTTTTAGATCCATTTCAGGGGTGCAAGAGTGGAAGAGATGGACACAAGAATAATTTATTTTATTGATGGTCTAAGAATGTGATTAATTGTTATTATGTAAGTAAGCAAATACAGTTAGAGGGCGGCGCTTTTAGTTACAGAATTTTTATTTATTTTAGTTGTCAACCCTGGATCACTCTAAACTTACCGAAATCTCCTCGCTGCAGTAGGCGGTAAATGTTTGTTCATCCTGCTGTAGGACACAGTAGAGCGGACCCCAGGGCAGTGTTTTGATCAGGCGTGTCAGTTCGCCTTCGGTTTCTGCAATGGTAAAACAAAAGAAATGAGAAAAATTAATTCAAATTCAGAAAAAACCACAGCAAATTGATCATTTCAAGCTGGCAATTCGCACTTTTGTAAATTTCTTAGCATACTTTTAGTCTGACTTGCAAAAATATGGCATCAGACGGCAGGCAGCGCATAGGTAAGAAAGAGAAGACAAACTGCACAGTGTTAACTTTTAAATAAACTAAATAAACGGATAATTGGGTCAGTTGCCAACACTTACAATAGACAAAAAGGCTACAAAAGGGTTATTAGATGGTCCGGATGCCTTAATAAATTAAAAAAAAAAAATAAAGTTACCAACACTAGCGGCGGCATATGATGCTTAAAAATCAACGCTATGCAACCCTATTTAACAAGGCTGTTTATTACTTTTAACAAAATGTAAATAAAAATTAGGAAGCCCACTAATTAGTAAAGATTTTATTTATTTGTTTTGATTTTTATTTAAATTTACTAAGAATAAAAAAGATTGTAACAGACCAAATGAATGAAAAGTTTTCAAGTGCCAACTGGCGCCATCTAGTTCAAGAAGCTGGCAACAGCAAAGCCAAAAAG
>JAWNPV010000701.1:0-15427 GCA_035078785.1 Collessia kirishimana
TACTCATCCAACGAAATTTCGCAACAGAATAAACAAACACGCATAATCAGGGGTCAAGTAACAGAACTAAGAAGCATGGAAATCGGTAAATCCCCGTAATTTCTTCGATTTTGTGCAAAATAGAAGCGCAAAGCCAAATGTGTAAACACTTTCTTGACAGTGCCAAAAGTGTGTAAACACGGTTTTTGTTATTTTTCTCCCCCAAAACATGGATTTTGAAAAATTTTTTTGTGATATAATTAAAATTAAATAAAGAATCGTTCTGCATTTAAAAAATTTCATTTATGTACTTGAATGCAAACCTATTATTTTCGGACTCAAAGTCAAAAAACTTAATTTTTTTCCAATGTGTAAAGAGTTTCTTGACAAACTGTATATTCAACAGCTGGTTATTCCTTGTCACCTTGGGCCAACTATATTTTAAACAGATTTTTAGCATTTAATGTTATTGTAAGGAAATTATTACATAGTTGATGCTTGTATAACGAACGCCCCGCAAAATAAATATTTAGTGGAGTTAACAACTAACTGAATTACACTTAAAACTTGTTTTGTGTTTAAATCGTCAGTAAATCATTTTTATTATAAATATTTCCATACCTAAGCTTGCTCTTGTAAAGTTAGTCAGATGTCTTTTTTTCTGTTCTCTCACATACAAAGATGTCTTTTAAAAAATATTTACACGAAGAAAATAAAAGAACAATAGTTATAGAAAAAAAGCGCAAAATCCTTAAAAAATACAATGAAGGTGCTGGTGTTAAAAGGTCTAGGACGTACGTTTAAGCTACAAATAAAGACAATATGAAAGTCGTAAATGCTGCAATGGGAGTGTCAAGAATATATTCACAACGATTACATATTCTCGATGATATTAAGAGATTACTTCTTACATAAATTATCGAAATGCAAATGCATATTTGTAAGAAAGCTAGAACTATATTTGATAATGTTGTTTAAATACACCGGAAAAATCGAAAGACGGAAAAGTTTTTAAAGCAAGCATAGGATGGTTTCAAAAATTTAAAAAACGTACTGTAATCCATACCGTTGTAAAAAATGGTGAATATCGGTCAGATACAGGGTGCATGGGGCTGGAGTTGGATAACAGTTATATTGGTCACCCTGCCGCAAAGCAGGAGCTATTTACTGAAGAGCTCATAGTATGGCAATATGCTTTTAAGACGATGTGGACGAGGAGATAGGAGAAAAACAGCAAGCGTCCAGCATAATTGGGGAAATGTTGACTGGTGTCGCATTTTCAACAAGTTTTAAGCATCGCCAAGAGTACACTACGTCAGACAGCAGAGCTAGGTATTTCATACATGCATAACATAAAAATATTCAATAAAAAATTCATAATTTATTCAATTGCAGATAGATTGTATGTGTCCAACGTATAAATTTTTAAAAACCTTTAATTTAATAAAAAGGTTTTTAAAAAATATCAAGCTTATAAGTAAAAACGGTGTTAAACCAGATAGTGATTGAATTATTTCTAACTTCGAGTTTTCATATAGGGACCGAGTTATTCGTGTCTGGCTTCACTTGAAAGACGACATTCTCTTCCTTATTGGAAGGCACGATATCATTGATTTATCTTTCGAATGATTTTCTTTATTAATCGCACTGTACATATCAGAATTTTTAATAAAAACTATGTGAATGGTGGAATTAGCAACACTGGCATATGAAACCATATATACAAAATACAGCTATTTTGTTAACTTATACGTTTTCTAACATGGTTAGGTGGAATCTAGGGTTGCAGCGTATTGCTGTTCAAAGAAATATGTCCATTGATTGACCAATTGGAACCAAAGCCGCAGGCGGAATCCGAATCAGAATCCACAGCAAATGACGAACTGATGCCTTTGGGAGTGCGAGTCTGATTTGGAGTAGTAGGCATGCTACTGTAACCGCTATTGAGGTTTGAACTAGAATTAGATGAACATATGGAATCTCGAGGTGAACCGGTAGCATTTGAGGCGTGTGACGAATGCTTTGAAAACCTGTAGCGTTTTGTTATGTGGTCATTCGATTTTGGTGGTGGCATAAGACCTTCCGATCGCTGCGATATATTATCCGCGGAGCCCCACGACTTGTGAACAGCATTATAAATGTTTCCGTTGATGGGAACACTTGCTCTTGATCCAAGTTGATTATTTATCCCGTATAGCTTAATCGATGTTTTCTGATTCGGAGGTCGATTCAGTATCAAACCATCGTGAGCACGAAGATGACGTTGATGAGGATGTCGGTGAGACGCCTGGGGAACGCCTCCGCCAGTTCCGTATCCCATCGAAGGTACTCCACTGGCATTGTTGCCCACTCCCAAAAAGTTGCTGAACGCTTCTGTTGTCTTCTTTACCCGGACATTCAACGAACCAATCCGTAGGAATCCCAAATCTTTGTCGGCTACAAAGAAAATTAATAAATATTATTTTATTAAAATTTTTAAACATAAAGAAGTTAATTTAATGTCAACAACGTACTTGTATGCTTTTTGCGTGCTTTGATTTCTGAAAGAAAAAATAAATATATTTAGAGTTATGTAAAAAAACAAACAAATAATGAATGTGTTTGCGTGTATGCGAATGAATTTATAAATGAACAACTTGCAACAAATAATAAAGCAAAGGAAAACAACAAGAAATCTATATATGCGATTATTTGTTAGCCATTTGTTTTTTAATTTATTGTTTTTTTCTGTCTTTATATTATTTTATTTTTTTGTTTATTATAAGAGACGGCAGTTAGTAAACCCAAGATTATAAATAATTATTATAAATAAGTAAAACAAAAAATGAAGTGAAGACGTGAGACATATTGATTGAAAGCTTACCAAAGCAGTTGCATAGCAATTGAAAACACAATTTTTTTTTAAATATATTGTAGGTGCGTATCTGCTGGTACATACGGCAAAAAGCGAAAGTTTTCATTGAACCAATAAAAAATATGATCATAAATTAAATTAGAATATGTAAATTATGTGCCAAAATTAATCAAATTATAAGCTTTTACATACAAGAAGAAAGTGACGAGCTTTTTAATTAACAGCGACATTAATCAACTATAAATGGGTACACTGAAATTAATTTAAGTTTTCAACCTGCCTCCATGTTATGTTGACTCCACCGTTGTATCGCATTGCTTGAATTTCTACACGTAGCAATGGTGAGAAAACAGTAAGATTGCACATTATAGATCATATATATAATTGTCAAGGAAAGCAGCGAGCATTTGCAATCATTGTCAAAAATTTGAAATCGTGCTGGTTGTCTTCAAATTTCAATAACAGGTATATAATTTTAATAATTTAGATTTTATATTATTGAAAAGCATTTACATATGCTATTGTGAAAGATGTGTTAGACGTTGTTCCAATGCCAGGATGACCGGTTAATATAGCTACATTGGTCATACGTATAATTATATTTTTAAGCACTATAATTAAATTAATTAAATAAAAAAAAATAATAAATTAATTAAATGAACTGTACCATACGTGTTTCCACAATTCGGGTTGTGAATTAGAACGTTCTTAGCTGTAAACATTTCACCGTTTAAAATTTTGGTGTATGTTTTAAAGCTTGTCTGAGTTTTATTATAAAAAACAATAAAATTGTCTAGTGTAATTCATGCAAATTAATGTGCAGTTATAGTTAGTTGCTTACATTGGAAATTTAGACCATTTGGTTTTAGGAAGTTTTATATTGAGTAACACAATAACACTACATTTAAATACTGTTTCATTAATAAATGAAACTGAAGACCTATGTTTTGGTTTTTAATATAACAATATTGGAACATGACTTGAAATTTCATTGTAAAAATATAAATCTGCGCACAGTATAATTGACTGGTTATAGTAGACACGTAGTGTCAATCAAGAAGCTTGAGTTTCAGTCTACCTGCACCTGCGTCTGCCGAAGAGCATGAGCTCTGTGCGAAACTAAATTTATTTTTGTGAGCTAGCGATGTTTACATACTTGTATTTTATTTAATGCATTTAATACAGATTTATATATTATGAAATTAAAAAATAAATAAGATATATACTAATAAAAATATTACTGTGTCGAGTTAGCATCAACCTATTTGCAATTCACTTTGAAAAATGTAACTTTGACAAAATTCTTGCAATTTTTAACCATCCGAAGTGGGACAATATGATCAATATGATAAAATTTTTGAAATATTAATCTATTAAAAACTATTTTTTAGCGTTCATAGAAATATTCCGTTTTAGAAGTATAATTAAATAATTAAAATAGTAATAAAATAGCTTTAAGACTGTATGTTATTTATTGTCAAGATTAAACATTAATAGATGCAGTAAGGCAAGAGCGCTATTACAAAAATATTAATAGAAATTTATATTATATAGCGTAGATTTGATTAAATATTTTCTAATTGGTTAGTATCAATGTCTTTGTTAGGTCGATTGGCACCAGCTGCGGACCGAAAAGTTTTTCGTAAAAAGCTTTCTTTTCGTCGAGCGGACGCCCTAAAACCCTGTGATCCGTATAAATCGGATTTGGGTGCATTTTCAAAAAGAACCCCATCGTCGGTGTTTGCATTTGGCTTGTCTTTAAACAGTATAGAATGAACTGAAGTTTTTTTTGGGCGCCGCTGACTACCTATTAGTGACTGCGACCGCAATACAGTTGTTGCACTGGGGGCATTACTAAACGTGGCGTAACGGATTTGAGAGCGCTTTTTACCACGTGTCAGTGCACTGCCAAGTGTACCGCCACCAACAGCATCCGTCAAGTTGTCATTTAAACACGGGGTATCACAATATTGCACTCCAAGATGGTAGTTGTTGTTCAGTTCCGTGATAGGGAAATACTTTTGATACTCACTACTGCAAGTTGAAGCTGATACGCTTGCGCGCTGTCGGCTATAGTCCAAAGGCTTATTTCCACTCCAATCCATAATATCCCGATTGGCCTCTTTAGAAAAAAAATTAATAAAATTTAATATTTCTGTTGATAAAATATTAATATTATAATTAATTTTTATTTCCATTACGTCACTTACTGTAAACATTCCAGAGAAGCTCAAATATGTTGTCTCTGCCGAACTGAGTGGCCAAGTGAAGCGGTGTATAGCCCTAGCAAAACAAAAACGAAAATTTAAAGTGATTGGTCGATAAATCATTAAATAGTAGTGCCATATAGACCTTTGTGAAAGGAGTCGTGCTTTAATGTTCTTGACCACTCTTTCGCATGATTGTTTGGTATTGCTTAATAAACTACAGGTAAATTAAATTGTAGACTAAATTAAAAATGCAATCTCTTCAAATACCCCTATTACTAATAATAAAACCTTTGTTTAAGCGCATATATCCTGGGATAAGCTATTAAAAACTTAAACGTATATTAGTATGACTGTTCAGTTATACTTTCAGCAACAAAAATCGTGCAGCAGTAGCCAAGCACTATTGGTTAATACGTGAGTCAAGTAAATTGTCACCCGCTAATAAGGTGACAATTTACAAGCAAACCGTTGCGCCAATATGGAGATATGGGTGCCAAATCTGGACCCTGGCTTGTGATAGCCAGATTCGCAGAATCAGGAATGCTACCCTTCACAAGGATCTCAAACGGCCTACGGGTGTTGATGGCAAATGGCGTCACCAGAACAAGACCAACCAGAAGGCTGAACAGGCAAAAGCCAAAAGACCTGATACTTCGATATCCACGGATGAGGACCAGCAGAATATGATTCTAAATTATTATATACCATTAAATGATGTTGTTATTGTTCTAAGCTGAAGCTGATATATGATTAGCCGCGCGCCCGAAGTGGGATAAATTAATGGACAAAAAGGCCACAAAGGGTTAGGTTAGGTGCCCAATATGCCTTAATAAATAAATTAGAAAAAAAGGTTTCCTTTGTATACAGTTATTGCTAGGAATCAGGAATCTATGAAGTTCCTGGGTCATGTTAACGTTCTTCGTAGATAAAATAAGAACGTATATTTTTTAAGGAATATCTCACGTATATATATCCATATATTATTTTATATTTCTGATTATAAAGTAATTTAAGTGATGTCCTTTCTTTTATTGACTATCTGAATTTTCGAATATTCCTAACATTCGTCGTAAGCGTATATATGTACGTTAAAGTCATTGGACGTGCTATTGCTACTATTTAATCTGCAGGATTAATTCGAAAGATCATAACGTCCTGTTAATCAGGTCATGTTAGAATCTTTTAAGATATACTTATACATTTTGAATATATTTAAGATAATTTTTGAAAATATACCGTTATCGATTTAATTATAAAATTTGTAGGCGAGGCAAACTATTGCTAAACAGAAAACTGATTTGTATTTCTAATATTGCAAGCAGCCTTTAGCTTTCCATCTATATTGCATCAAAATAAAATTAAATTTATGAAAATTATTGTGCTGTATATAGATACTCAGTATATAGATACAGTAATCCACAGGTACAATCGAAGTTGATTTTATATGTTTGTCCTACTTAAATATCCAAGCAAATACATACAAGCGTTTGTGTGTAGGGAAACTGGGAACTGTTGGCCGATTCGAAAATGCACAACCAGTCACTCAAAATGTGATTGACAATGCGCTTTCTTTGAATGAATTTAATTTTGCTCAATATAAAAGCCACCTTACTTTACAATTTGTAAATTCGCGTGCAGAGACTAAAGGATTGAAAGTTTAGGATGTTGTGGAACAATTCGATTTGCCTGTCAGGTTTCGTCACAGCTTGACTCCCAAAAGGAGTTTCGTGTGACATGTGACGCACATTTACGCGTGACTGGGACATGCCAATATACCCAATCCCTCTATTCATAAACTCGTATATTAAAAGTGTTTCAATAAGAGCGGGACATTTACATTTTACATTTAAGACAGATGTGTGTGTTTCAGGTTATACTTACCCCGTTCTATTCGGGAACAGTTGGTGATGTGAGGCAAATGTGCATATGAAATGGAAATTTATAAATATTTTAATTATTAGTTGAAAACAATATAGAAATTGTATATCTCGGTCTTACCGTTTTCGCATTCACATCTGCCCTATAGGTGCCTGCAATTAGTTTAACAACGTCTTCGCTTCCATGCTTGGCAGCCCAGTGCAGGGCAGTCTGAAATGCATAGAGTGTATTATATATGCATTATATTTATAAACAAATAATTTTTATTATAAAAAGTTTTTAAAAAATGAATCACTAACTTTAGTTTTGTATTTAGTTAGATTGCAATTTGTGGTAATAATAGTTCAGAGAAGTGTTTAAAGTTTAAACTCTATTTATCAAATTACAGTGATTTTTTCAACTATTTTTTGACTCTCTGAGAAAATAAAATTAATCTTAGAAACTACTCGAAGTGAATACCGGTTTTATGAACTCATCTGTCCAATAGGTAATATTGTGCGGGCTGAATATTAATTTTTGGTTTGGAAAGGTTGTATGCATATATACGGTGTGGTAGCCAATTTATGTTGTGATAATTTGTTATAGTTAAAAGTATTTATTCTCTTATGAAGACCCTGTCAATAATGTAATTCAGCTAAGAACTGTGTCCTCTCAAAATCGAGCTCCATTTCGGGAGCTATTGGTTTGATCGTCAATTGGCGTCTGCCCAACCATGGAGAGGCTAACCGAGCCTAAGATTGCGAGATATAAATAAATTGCCAAAGCAGTGCAAGATTCCTTTGCCTCAATTATTTTCATGTTAACATAATAATTTAGTAAGGCAAAACGATTTGATTGGTGGAGATAAGCCAAATGAAGCTGAGCTGAACTCAACTAAACTTAAAGATTGCCACCAGCCACCGCTACAAGTACACGAAGACTTTCTATAGAATTTTTTGCTACAGCCGCAGCAGTTACCGCGATCGCAACCGTAGCCGCCACATACATAGCAATGTACCGGCTATATGTTGACAATGAAGACGGTCCTTTTTTTAACCGGCAACAACAAACGTTGAGCAGAGCAGCTGAGCGGCACAGCGGCAGTCGTCGCAAACAGCCCGATCAGTCGTAACAAATAGAGCTTCAGCAAATTCCCATAGTCTCCTCTGGGTTGCCATAGGTATGCAATTCGTTTCAAGGGAAATTTGTTTTGTGTCCGCAGATAAAGATGTGGCACAAATATACGGTGAAGCTACGCATGCTAACGTAGTTATTGCTGTCGATGCATCTTAATCTGCACTGGTTGGCATTTAATCTCATCCATTGTGTTGGCATTTTGTGGAGCAGTGATCACAGACAGAAGCTGCATACGACTAATACATACTTATCTTATCAACAGTGTGAACGGGTACAATTATACATATACATGTTAAGTGGTCCGGAACTACAGTCACGAGGATGGTTTTTAAATCATTGAAAGTTGGAAGTTATGTTACTTGGTTATTCTGGAAATAAGCTGTATGTAACAGCAGTTTTGTAGCACAGTCGAAGAGTCTTTACCACAAAGGAATAATTGTATAAATTATTTTCGGTAAAAATTTTTTTTTTCTTGCGTAATGAGAAGCAATTACTCTCTGCAATTGCTAATAGTATTTTCTCTTTTAATTTTATCATCCACTTTGTCTTATATACTTGCTTTCTGTTCCAGCTTCGATTTTCTATAAAATTTCTTTAGAATTCAATCTCATTTATTCTGCATACAGCCAAGTTTAACTTGTAAACCGCATAATTTTTTTTTAATTCGATCTCAGTCCCTAAAAGCAGTATTTGTTTGTAAAGATGCCCCATGATAAAGATTCTCCGTTTACAGGCATATAGACAAATTAGAACAAAAATTCCCTATTGCATGAGTTAAAGGTAATGTTAGTGCGTTTTTAAGTCGAAGGTGTTTAAAAAAACCAATAAGCTAAATTAATTATATAAAAAGCATGGGACATTTACAATTTTATCTATCGTAGCCATTTATAAAACTATTTATTTATTGAAGCAAGTATAATAAGAATTGAACCAATATTATGCTTTGTATATAACATACATAGGTCAAAGGATATAACCTGTCTGCAAATCGTTATGAACATCTAGATCTTGGATACTATAAGAGTAAGACATATAACAAAAACACATATGAATTTCAAGTTTGTAAAAATTGTTGTTTACCATAACTTTATTCTCATAATTTCTTAACTGTTCGAATTCGAAAAAGGTTAAATTTTTTCAGTTTGTCAAACTACGACTTTCTTTTACAAAGATCTTTTTTTTTAGACCTTACTGTTTTTACAGTTAGAAAATATAATGCAATGGATAAGTGATATAAGATTTGGTAATGGAAATTTGGCCTAACGCAATAACTCGGAACACATTAATGCATTCATACTTTTGGGAACATTTAAGCTTATGAGACCTAAGCAAATTAAATTATTGATGAATACGTGATAGGGGCTTATCAAATATGGTGATATCGGATGACATTTACGATATCAAATATCAGTTGCGTACAATGTAGCACATTGGGCCATATAAGTGAGAGATATTTCTAGCATCCTTTTATGATCGTGGCAAACCCTAAGGACTGTTGCACGATTTGAGCTGCTAAGTTGCTTCTTTGCTCCCGGAATTTTTTGTCAATGCGATGGTTGAAATTTTTTCGCTGTCCGCAACTCCATGACTACTAGGTTGGCTGCTCCAAAGAGCACACCACACTGTTAACTTGTGGTGGCAACACAATGCAACGGCCGAACGAGACATAAGAATTTATGGCATTTTCGCTGTCGAAGACACAGAATCTCTGTCCCTTGCCACCATTAAAAGAATGAACAATAAATTTTAACGTGCGGACTGACAACGTGCCATATGTAAAATGCTTCGACCTCAGATGTATAGTGGTGAGTTCCCAAAACGGACAAAATCACTTCGCTAACTTTGCGCGTGAGACGATTTGTAAATCCAAACCGGTTGCAGTATTAGCTTGCCAACAGAACGATAGTTACTGCGTCGTTATAAAAGCACTTTTAACATTTTTATCACAGACTTATTGTTAATCAATTGTTTTACAATTAATTGAATATTTTCAGTTGTTGCTAAAGTATTATAGTTCTTTCCCATAAGCAACATTTACCATGGGTATATTTCTGCTCAAACCATTGGTATACATTTGTATTTTTTATGCTCGAAAAAGCCTGTTATCCTAAAAATATAATTTTATAGGTTGGGAAAAAATTCAAACATAAAAAAATTAAAAAAAAAAAAAAATTGCATGTATCCGGCCACATTCGCTTATTTACATATTAAATTTAATATTAAACTATTTATTATTATAATATATTAAAAATTAATTTATAGATGCATTCTCATTTATACTTACATACTGTTATCCAATATATCCAATATATTGTTTTTGAGACATTTATGAAACGGAAAAAGAAATATGATTATTAAGGAAAAAAAAAGGCAAGATGTAGGCTACGAAGAAACGTTTGTGGATCTTAATTAAGTAGGATAGTAGGTTTGACGAGCAAGTTATGTTTTAAACTAAAATTAACTGCTAAACATAGCCTACGTATAGGTGACATAAACCCTCAACAAGTTAATAACACATTGTAGCCGACTCAACGGCAATTACACTGTCCTTTGGTGGCAGATGCACATCAATCAGTCAGCCAGTGAGACAAGGAGTGTCGCTGCCCGCTGGACTGCAGCGCAAAAATTATTTATTCGCTCCCCTAATGGCTGCAACTGCAATAATGAGGGTCATGCAATCTTGAATGCCGACTAGGGCTACTGCACCGTTGCATCGTTGCTTACTTTGCACCAGCCGAGCTAGTCGCACGTGAGTGACATTTGTTTTGCGCCAAAAGTCGAGCGCTTGCAAGTGGAGATGCTCGAAGGCGTTTTGATCGAAATTTGATATGGCGCTGATAAGATATAAATTAATACGCAGGCCGACAAACGAAGACAATTTTGGCTCAGTAAATGCAGTTATTCAGGAGCTGTCGTTTTGATCGATAGGCAGCAAGCCAACTGGGACATGAAAGCGTCATGTTTAACAAGTCTTTTCTTGTTTGTAATTACTAGTCCCAAGATGTATAAACATGTTACGGGAAGTGCGTCTTTTGCCTCTGCCCTCGTTGCGATGGTAAGTACTGACTGGGATCGCTCGTTTATTGTTAGAAGTAGAATTGAAACCATATTATACCTTGATTCACTTTACTTCGTATTCAAATTAAAATAATTGTTTTACCAATTTACGCATTTCTACTTAATGAGAGTTTAATTTGTGTTTTTTTTTCCCCCAATTTGAGTAGTTAAAGAGTACTTACGCCCTAATTTTATTTTATTATTGACATCAGTTTTTTTTGGGCCGCATGTGAAAGACAGAAAAATATATTAATGTAAGTTTAAAAATAAAATGTTATATTGTACATATATTATTAAAGTAATTTATATTAAACATAAAATTACGATTTTATTATTTAAATTAATATTTTAATATTAATTTAATATTATAGATGATGTCTGTAATTCTGTAAACTATGATAGCTGATTCTCTAAAATTAAAATATTTTTCAATTGCAAGATAATTTAGTTTTGGTATTTTATCTTCGATAAAACTGATTTTTTATCTTTCAGTTGATTTAATAAAAAAATATGTTATATATATGTATTATATCACTGACATATGGCATTCAAATCTGGGGAATATCCAACAAGTAGAACATAAATGTTTTTCAAAGGTACCTCAACAAGGTACAATGCATTCATAGGGACATGGACATGCAAACAATCGAAAAAATAATACAAAGGAACTCAGAGCGACACATCAATAGACTCTACTTACACGCGAATTCACTGGCAATAAACCTGTTAGACAACAGTCAACATATCATAAGTCTGAAAGGACACCACCCTTTTAATTTCTCATTCAGGGTCAGCTAACTACCTTCATCAGCAGCCTCACTTAATAATTCTTTAAACAATTTTTCTAAAATTGTCAATGTTCCGTTTACATCATTTAATAATTGTTCTAACGGACTGATCTTAAATAAAGAAATATATATATATAAATATATATATATAAAAATATATAATCTGGATCAACTTGTCGCACAATATTGCTGTAGTTTTTATATTTAGGCATCGATGAGTATTAGAAATTTTTAAACTCAAAGCCTGAAATGCTTATAATAAATTTCTACCGAAAGTAATTTATTATTTATATAATTTTTTGTCCATATATATACCTGGTGGGTAAGGATATACTAATGTTGTGTGAATGTGAGTCACTTTGATTAGGATTAAGTAAGTCTAAATGAACGCAGGGTTTGTTTTTTGCAAATTTTGTATATGTAATTTGTTCATTCTGATTAATTGTTATGAATCAAGTAAAACAAATGAGCATTTGAGTTGTAAGCTGTGTTACCTTTATATCTCAAATTAAACATCAATATTAAAATATTAGTTATAAATATTTATATATATCTAAAAACCTTTCAAAAACCGGTGTTCACCTTTCCAAAAAAGGTGTGCAAGTTTTCAGTATGATGATAAGAGCCAGTACTCTGAACATTAATGTTGGTGACCAATAATTATTTTCTATTCATTGCAGTGATAGGGTACAAAAACAGATCTATAGTTCTATTCAAATTAAATTCCTTCGGCAAGCTATGACCAAATCGTTAACCAACCCCGTGGAAATACAAACAGAACTCGCTTTGAAGGCCATATTATTCGTTGTCCATATGGTTACTTACTGTATACACACGGCTATAATAATAAGTCAGAATGATAAAACAAAACTACAATAATGATACTAACAGTCCCACAATGTTTTTATCTCTAGTAAACAATCTAAATGATATATTAAGCGCAAAGCAAATAACGCTTTCTGTTGTCACCATGCTCCTTTGCATTGTCGGTCTCTTTTGCTCGTTAAGTTAAGTTCTCCAATTATGCGGATTATTAATTTAACTGGGTCGCTAGTTAGAGAGCCCTTGGTGCCCTGATGTCGGAACGTCTCCCTGCAGGAGAGACTGTTGCAGACCTCGCGCCGACGAAGTCAGCTAAGCGTTGTTGTCGATCAGCCAGCCAATGACCACTGGCCAGTGACCACTGACCACTTGTCGTTTCACAAGTTGTCAAAACTTGTCATTTAACCGACAATGAGCCCTGTTTGGTTTAATCGTGGTTATTATGCGTTGGGCCGACTAAGTCCCTGATGCCTGTTTGAGCTCTGAATTATTAATGATACCTGGGCTAGGCCGAGCAGCTGCTCGAGCTTCATGGAGTGTATCTCTAATTAATGGTCGCAAGTAAAACTGTAGATGCATTTGGTTATTCGTGCATTGCTGACAGCACACCGTTGGATGCAGAACAGCGAATCGGATTTAAGGTTTAATAATCCAAAAGGGGTGCCCTTGATTTATAAACGATGGCACACTACTTACTATACAACAGAGGCGGAGATGACTGGCCAATTAATTCTCACCAAAATTATGCTGAAGGTGAAGATACCTGTCATGTATTAGCTAGATCTGCTGATCAGATCCTTTTTTTAATTGGTCTCATAACCGCACAATAGCTCATTTGTCAATGTGGCATTCGATAAACTCGCGGACAGGTGAAAACATATAATAGTGTCTGCTTTTTGCTTCTCATGCGACGGACTCACTGCACTATGTTGATAAGGGTTGGTCAACCTTATGCGCGCCGGGGCAGGTCGTGTAGGTCGCTCTTGGAGCAACTGTTTCACGATCAAAAGCCTGTAGGTAAGCAACAGGTGATCAAAAAGAGGTGTTTTTATTTTGTTATTAAGTTGTTAACTTAAATTATTCTTCAATGATCGTTTAGCCCTTGGCGACAGTTAACAGTTCATGCCTTTATATATATTTTAACGAGCATGGTTTATGAAAAGAAAGGGAACACTAGAGCTCGAACTTTCTAAAAACACTTATTAAATTTGTATTAACTAATAATAAAATTGTATTATCAAAAATATAAATTTTGATTATAAATAACATATCTCTTTATTTTAAATATTGTAATTTAAACACATCTGCGGTCAGAACATATCTGTTCGTCTTTATGAACTTGAATTTAAAAAATTTGCAGTCGCAATCTTCCTACTTCTAAAAAAAAGTTATAAAAAATTTTTTGAAAAATCTATTCATATTTAAAATTGTAGCTCGCTCGTTTTACAAATAGTTTTTAATCTATCCCAAAAAAAAGTTGATATTGCAAAACCCTTTATTAATTAAAGTTCAACACTAAAAACAAAAACCCACACACATAAAATTCACCTATGAAAAAGGAATGCTAAACACGAATAAAAATGACAGAATATAAAATTAAATTAAATTAATTAAACTGCCAGTAAAGGGCAAAACAACTTTTATTGAAAACTATAGCTAAGAACCAACTTTATCAACTAGTTTTGACTCCGCTTCAACCATAGTGCTATGTACTCTGGTATACAATATACGGCTAAATGCAAAACCAACAACTTGATCTTTCTGCGCATTTAATATTTTTATTTATTATTTTTACTACACAGACAGCTAAAATTAAAAAAAAAATTAAATCAGTACAAGCCACTCGTTCCGCCAATAAAGTCGTAAAAGAAGAAATAGATTTTTAGATATCCAAGGGGAACCAAAAGCATATGGGCATCTACTATTTATTTGAAAAAGTATGCAATGAGGTTTAGTATAGAAAGATAAGCTAAGGAGGATAAGAACTGTAGTCTTCTGGCATTCTCAAACTTTGTTTAAAGATACTGGATGTCGCGCTATTTCACAAAACGGTCGAAAATGCACACATGAAAGAAGACTTATTCTCTACATATATCGACATATATTTAAAGTCGCTCAGAGTGCCCTGCGCTCTACAAAGTGGGCAACAACTGCTAACCTAGTTTCCACAGCACACATACTTAGTTTTTCACAAGGGACAGCATCATAAACGCCAAACGTGTTATGCTCTTTCATTCTAAAGCTTTGAAACCCAGTATCTAAAGTCAGGAAGGAACCTTTATTTCACTTAATATTAATATCAAATTAAACTAAATACATATGATATACAAGGGTAAAAAGATAGTCTTAAAAACTTACCGTTGCTGGGTCCTGAAACAAAAAAAAAAAATTTGATAAAATATACAATAAGAAACATGCAATTTTTTATAAAAGTCAATAATTAGAACTAAATAAAACTTGACTTTTTAATCTTGAAATTTAATTTCCTAAAAGTTCATTGCTGTAAAGTAAAGGATTTCTTTATATAATAAGGCTGTAAATGCCCTGCGTCAGTCAATAAGTTTCAATTGCTCTATGCCCTGCTTCTTTAACAAAAGCAAAATATAACTAAGAGAATATCACAGATACGTTGGATTTAGTAAAAACAAAAAAAAAAAATTAATAACAAAATTACAATTAAAAAAAAAGTAATAACCTCTTATATTTTTGAATTTATATGTGAT